>JAVSCE010002499.1:0-46339 GCA_032199065.1 Smutsia gigantea | reverse complement strand
CAGAAGATATTAATGCCTTTTAATGGAGTCCTGATTATAGAGCACAGATCACACATTTATCAAGTCATTCATTCAGGAGGCTTAAGTTTTGCTTTGACTGAGACAGCAAATCCTCCCTAGATAGAAGGCCTTTGTGTTTCATTGTATTTCACAACCATGCCCAACACACTTTGCCCATCACTCAAAGAATCATATGATTCTGGAACTAAAATAAAATTTGGGATCATTTAGCCTATATTTTCACTTTTCAGTAATGAAATAGAGTTCCAAAGAGATAGAGTTACCTTCCACAGGTTACACATTTGGTCTATAGTTTTATCATTTTCTTCAATTTTTGCCCATATTCTGAGTGACTGCAGGGGGCATGTTTCTACTGAGAGCTCCCTTCCCAACTTGCTGGCCTTTTTTCTTTCACAAAGAAAAACAATTTTAAAGGCATATGATGTGGGAGAATGGTTTCAAACCTGGAAAGTTAATTAAATTTTCTAGTTTGTAAATTAGGGAAAAGAATATCTATTTCATAGTATTGCCATAGGGACTCACCTGAGATAACTAATAATAAACTGCCTTGCTGGCTTCCTCTTAGCCCATTACTCTCACACAGACTATGGAATTGTTACCTGAAAGGGCTCATGGATATACTTCCACAACAGGCCCTTCTAGAACAACAGATTCTGGAACGAAGGAGGTGAGGAGAGATTCCGAGGAGGGAGCTTGCCCTCCAGAGCAGAATACCTCTGTGCTTCAGCAGAGCCCTCCAATAAGGACAGGCTAGCCGTGTGGTTACACAGGAAACCTAAGGCTCCAGAGGGAAGGGCTTCCCTGAGGGATGAGTGGAGGTCGGAGGTGTCAGTCTGCCATGAGAAATTCAGGGCCTTCTTTTCCCCACTACTTTCCCTCCTTCCCCCTCTCCTCTCCATCCTCACTTGCCCACCTGTCCTTCCCCTCTGGCACTTCCTGATTCCTCTGGCTCCCACAGCTTGGCTTCATGGCTCCATCTGTATGATGCAGCCTTCCTGCTGCTGGATAATCAATCAGCGACATTTTTGTTGCTTGTGAGCTGGACAGGGCTCAAGGTCCTTGACTGTGCAGACGTTGCTGAGAACGGCTGGCTCTTGGAGAGGGGTGGACTGTGGAGCCTGTCTTGCAGCATCATCTGGGAGGCTGTGGCTCCCTTCCCAGATTTGGAAGGAAAAGTGATTGGATCCCAGGACTGAGCCTCTGAGCCCGCCATGGGGCACTTGTCCCCATGCCCTGCAGCCTACCTAGTCCTGTTCCACAAGGCCAGAGCAGGGCTGAGCTGGGGTTGGGTCCCCCATTTGGGTCTGGAGAAAGGAAAGGACGGGCCTGGCTGCAGTGTCAGGGGCTTCCCTGTTTACCCAAGTGCTAGGATGCTTAGGGGCCTATGTCTCCGTCTCCTGTGCCTGCTTAGAGGGAATCACCCTCCTTGCTCTTCAGTGCCTCCACCTGCTCTGGTCTCCATGGTTGCTGATCCCCGCACCGCCCCCCCCTCTCCGCCTACCCAGGGCTGCCCAGGAAGCTAGGGCCTGGGTGCACAGAAATATGTGCAGAGGTGTAAATTGTGTGGCAAGATGCCAGCCCTGAAGTGAAAATGAAAAGTCTTCAGGCAGCGGGGGCAGCAGGCACAGCAGGCTGGGGTGCCAGGCACAGCGCTGTGCTTCCCGCCCCACTGTCCTCACACCTTCCCCTTCTGCAGTCTTCCCTAGGCTCCTGCCCGGGCCTGCGCCTCTGCCAGCCCCTCTCCTGTCCTTGAGGGGCTCCCAGAGCAGCCCTGGGCGAGACCTGACCTGAGAGCGCCTTCATTTTTAGCTTTCATTACATTTTCAAACTGGCCAAGAAGTGCACAGAAAAACGGACTGTTCCTATGTTAATTTTGTGACTTTAATGTTTGTGGTAGTTTCCCCATTGACTCGTCTTAGGTCTTTCAAGTACGCAACGACCTTGTCTTTTAGTGATAGTGTTTTTATTCATCTTTTCCAGTTCCTCCCTTCCTTTGAGGTCATCTATTTCTATCTCTTTATTTTACAGCTGGGGAGACGAGACCCAGAGCGAAGCCACCCGTTTGTCAATAGCCAGGCCAGGGCTCTGGCTCCTGCCTGGAGCTCTCTCTGCCCCTTTCTGGCCCTCTCCCCTCCCTGGCAGTGCCATCTCACTCCTTATCTCCTTTGCCTATCATTTTCAGAGCTTTGGGCCCTCCTGCTAGAAGGGGGAGCTGCTCACCAGCCCTTCTGCAGGCTCTCCCTGCTGGTACTGCATGACCCCCACCCAGAGTGTCTCCTGCCGTCAGCTCCTGCCCCTCAGACAGGTTTAGGATCTAGGCCAGAGGCTGTCAGGAGGCCCCGTGGGGTTAAGAGGGAGTCAGGGAGAGAGAAGGTGGCGGAAGCGCCTGGGCAGAGTAATAACTGCGCTGCACTCCAGCCGCAGCTCCTGCTGCGTCTCCCCACCGCTCTGCACGTGCGCTGCAGACCGGCTGCCTGAGGGGCCTCCGGGGTCTGGGCCTCCGCTTGCCGGGACCGCTGTGTGCAGGCAGTGCACGTCGGTGTCTGTAATTAAAAACGAACATGCCTCACTTCATCCAGAGAGGAGGTGCCACCACCTTGGGCGGGACGCGACAGCTGTTTGCTGGCTGCGTGGCTCCACAGCTGTCTGGCCTGGAATGGAGGGATGGGGAGGACTGGGCAGCTCTCAGGGTAAGCAGGGAGGCAGCCAGTAAGGAGCTGTGATGAGGTGGAGCAGGCCTCGTACCTTTCTGGGTCTGTAGTTTATGTGGATGTGTGACCTGGGCATTTGAGGGCTACTTAGCTCTGAGCAAACACAGCCCTGGGCAGCCTGGGAGTGGAACCCACATTCAGTCTCCACCTGGTCCTGACCTCTTCTCTCCCAGTCCCCTCCTGACCCTTGGCCAAAGCCAAGGTTGGGTTAGTGCACGAGGTTGGGTAGTTCAGGTTCCCTGGCTGCCCCTTCCCTCCCCTAGAGCAGTGAGGACTGTTGGGGAGGCACTGTGCATCCTGTGGGGAAGGCTAGGCCCAGTGTTCCCATCTAGCCTCTTTACAGCGGCCCTGAGCTGCGTGGGCAAAACTCCTTGTCCCCCACCCCCCAGGAGGTGAGCTCAGCCTGAGGTGGGGGGTAGTGTGGTGCATCCCCAAGGCTTCAGGGGTACCGCCGTGGGTAGGTTTGTGTGTGCTGCCCCCTCCCTCGCCTGCCAGCACTCCTGGGGAGGTGAGCCGGGGTGGGGGTGAGGGGGCTGAGTAGTGCTGGTAACTAAGGTCTCCTGGAAATCCTTGAACTTGGGTGATGCCCAAGTCCCACTCTTGCTCCTGCTTGTGGAAGGCCCAGGTGGTAGGGAAGCCTTGGAGGTGTGTCTGAGGGGCCAGAGCTCTTGGGTCCAGTTTCTGGCAGTGCTTGGTGGCACCTTGGCATGATTAGCTGGCTGCTTCCTATTAGATGGGGAGGACTGTGGATGTCTGCATCTCTCCCACCTTGGAAACTGGCCTTGTCTCCCTGAGTCTGTGTGTAGAAGTGAGTTTACTCTGGGTCAGGGCCTCATCAGATGGCTGGTGGCTTCAGCGGCTGGAGCAGGCTTCCCTGTCTGATGATGCTACCTCAGGCCTCTGGCTGTCCGGGCTGGGGAAAGGGGTGTTCCCAGAGCCAGGCGGACTCCAGGCTCATCCAGGCCCCCTTTCCCAGCATTTCTCGCCCAGTGTGGCATTGACCTGGTATCCTTGGCCCTTGGCAGTCTGCTCTCCAAGGGCTCCCTGGGGCTAGCTGAGGGGGAAGCAGCTGGCCTTGCCTTCCTCTGATGATTTTCCAATACTTAGGAACTCAGTGACACCCTGCCTGGATCACACCTCCTGTGCAGTGAGGGCTTGAGAGCTGGCCCGTGGCCCCTCTTTTCCCTCAGACGCTTCCCCTGGCTGGGAGGGACAGAGCTTGTCCTCCCTGCCTGGTCACTTAGGGACAGGGCATGTGGCTAACCTGTCCCTCATGCTCCATCCCTAGCCCCCGCTGGACTCATTGCTCCGTGGGCAGAGCGTGGAGGGGTTCTCAGGGAGAGGCTGCACAGACAAATATCAAAGCCCCCAACTGCCTGTGGGCCTGGATTGGAAGTTTGCCCGTTTGCCTTCCTGTCCCTTCTCCTCTGCCCCCGAGTCTGAATTTTGACAGGACGTGGCATGTACTAAAATGATTTGGGGCTGAGCTGTCAGTGAGATTTTAATTAGCTCCATGCCTCCGTCCACCAGAGAGGGCTGGGGGTCCCCAAGTAGGAGGGTAGGACTGGGCTGGGCCTGGGGTCAGGCTTGGACAGTTGGCACTCCCTGTGTGGGACGCTGTGAGGAGGGAGGGCTGCATAGCCAGGCCACAGTCCTCTCTCCCTCCTGTCTCCCCTGTTCCTCTGTTCTCCCCAATGGCTTTGAGATGAAGGCGACGGCAAGGATGGAGGATGCAGTTTCCATGGCAACGGGGCTGTCCACAGCCAGGCATCTTCAGAGCCGGGCTCTCTGGAGGAGGCAGATGCGCAGAGCAGCCGCAGGGCTGCCTCCCGCCTGCCAATGAGGGGGCTGGCAGAGCAGGTGGCAAGGGTGGCTGGTGCTGCCCACTCTGATGCCCGATCTAGAAGGGAAGGTGGAAAGAGCATGGCTCCCTCTTACCATCCCTGTTACTTTTAGAAAGGAAGTGAGGCTGGTGGCTTGAGTGTTGTTGGCAAGGGTTAGGGCAGGGCTACATTGTCCCTCGAATTTCTGGGTGGGCACAAGGCTCTGGTCCCAGGGAGCATCCCCCAAAGCCGGATGTCTATAGCCCTGAGAGGGTTGCTGCTAGGTGACTGATGGCCCCTCAGTGGCTTCCCTTTGGGTTCTTTGAATGCCCAGAGCGTGGAGATGCTCGTGAAGGCTATGTGTTAACTGGGTTTGGGGGCCGTTTTTCCCCTCTGGCTTCTAGGAAAGGACCTGGACCTTCTTTAGGGAGCTTTCTGACTCTGGCCTTGTTGACATGGCTCAGCTTTGGCAGATGCCCGCCCCCAAGTGCTGGTAATAGAGTGGTGCTAGAACCCGTTAGCTCTTCTTCCTAATGCAATGTCCTTGTTCAGTCTCGTCCTGAGGACCAGGGCTGGGGGGTGAGTGTGTGGGCAGGCAAAGCAGAGGCAGCCATCAGACTGTTCAGGTAGGAGAAGCTGGGGGCATGGACTCATGAGATAGCTGAAAGAGCACCAGGTTGGCAAAAAAGATTGGACTCAAACTATTAAAAATAATGGCTTTCTTTCACTGACTCTGAAGGTGTCAGGTCTAGGGTGTTCCACTCTGCATTTGAGCACATGGACACTAAGGGTGCAAGGTCTTGCCTGGTCACCCCTGGAGTCAGAGGCTGGGCTGTGGCTAGACCTTTAGCCACGCCATCCATTCCCCATGCAACCTCCTGGGTGTACCCTGCCTCCAGCTGGCTGTTGAGGACCCTGGCTGGATAAACCTTTCAGGTTCACTTCTGTCTTTCCCCAGGGGGCTCATTTTTATCCCTTTCCACTTGCTTTAATTGAAGGGGGTTCCTCAGTCGGGTAGACAAGTGGAGTCCTGGAGTGGCTTTTCCCCACCAGGCAATAAGTCCCTCATTACTGCTAAGTGGAAGGCTCATTTCAGAGCTCATGGTGAGAGCAGGGCGGGTGCTATAAATAGCTGTGCGGTGAAGGTTGGCGGGTGAGCAGTGACGGGGCAGGGGCCTCACAGTCATCCTAGTGGGTAATTGCCCTCCATCACAGGAAAGGGGGGCGGGCTCAAGAGCAAGATGCACTTGACCCCTGTTCTGCTTGTTCCTGCCTGCCTCTGGGCAGCTCTGGCATGTGTCTGTGCCCCTTCCACACACACTGGGGGGTGGGGCTTTGGGCTCTGTGGCCAGGCAGAGGGGAGGGGAGTGCCTCTCTTAGGACTTGGGGCTCTGTGAGCTGGTACTTCAGCCAGTGGGAATTGGGGTGACATCCTGTGCTGGACGTGCTTATCCTGCCTGCCCCCAGCATAGGGTCTGCCTCTGTACCCTCGGCTAAAACTCTAGGCACACTTGCAGGAAGGGGTGGGAACCAGCCATGTCTGATAGTCTTGGAGGTTGGCAGAGTCCCTGAACTAGCAGGGCAGTGGGAGTGGAAGAAGTGGCTCCGAGCCCCTGTCTGGGATTAGTCAGTCACGTGTCTGTGAGGGCAGGAGCTGGAGGCCTAAGGGTCAGTGGCATGGCCTCCCCTGGTATCTGTAGGTCAGTCAGCATTATCCAGGGTAGAGGGGAGGTCAGGGCCAGTGGATCTTGGAATGGAAAGTCTGGCAGGTCAGACCTTGCTTGGATTGGGCACCTGGGGCCATAGTTTGTGGGGTTCCTGTTTTGGGATAGCCCAGCGTGCTAAGCTTCAGGGCTCTGTGAGACCAGTGCTTTCTTGAACAGCCTTTTGGTCCCAGGCATACACAAAGGATTAGCAGTGCAGGCTCCTGGGTTCTTTCAGAACGTGTCCTGGAGTGTTGTCCCAGGGACTGCTGGGTCCTCAGACACTGCCCCTGGAGTGTGGGGCCCTGCCCTTAGGTTGCTCTGTGTGTGTCTCCCTCAGCACAGAATTGGAACTTGGGGGAGATTGAGACAGGAGGTAGAGCCAGTCCCTTGGGAGGGAATAAACAGTAGATATAGTTCCTGGAGCCACTTAGGGACAGGTGGGTCAGAGGCCCTGGAGAACTTACTCCACCTTTTACCACGTTGGACAAGGAGCGAAAGCTGTGTGCCCACCCCCGGCTGGAGATCTACCAGCGAGACCAGATCTATTTCATGTGCCCACTGGCACGGCAGGGAGACTTCTATGTGCCTGAGGTGAAGGAGACCAACCGGAAGAGCCGGGGGCCTTTGGAAGACAGCGATGCGCAAGTGGACAGCACAGGTATGAGGGTAGGGGAATGCTGGTGGGGCCCCTCTTTGGACATGTGGGGCATGGCTTATGAGGCTCCTCCCTGGTGGGGTTGGCACTGTTTGTGTCCAGGCTAAGCTTGCCAGAGGTGGAGGAAGAAGACCCTCCCACCCAGGACGCACAGTCAGAGCTGCTTGTCCCCAGACATGTGGGTTCCTGTAGATTTGGGTTTGCACATTATCCCTGGCAACTCAGATACAAAGACCCTGCTCAGATTCTCTTCAGATGTAGCAGGAGTACCCTTAGAAACACCATCACTGGATTCTCATGGGAGGGGTTCACTGCTGCGGGGTGAGGGGGCTCATCAGGAAATAAAATTGGCCCTGGATTGGGAATGTAAGGAGGGCAACAGTACGGAGCCCCCCAGCCCCCAGATCCAGCTGCCTTTTCCCTGCCAAAAAGCAGAGAGCACGCGGAGGGGAGCCAGGAGATCAGTGCCCTGCCCCTTCCACCAGAGCCAGCCTTCACACCCCAGGTCCAGACCACTCGGTTGCTTGCCTGCTCTCAGCCCACCTCCCTGCCCTGAGCTCTGTGATTCCGGGCTGTCCCAGGGGCGAGGGGGCTTGCTGGTTACATCCCAGGTGGTCCCAGGTGGTCCAGCCCTTGGCCCTGCTGGTGGAGCCTTGTGCAACTCTGGAGGCCCGTGGCCTGTGCAAGGGGTGTGGGGCTGGAGGCGAGCAGCTGTCCTCACCTCCTTCTTTAGGAGACTCTCTGTCTATCCAGTCTTCAGCAGCCAAGGTCACCCTAGAGAGACATGTCTTGGCGGGGGCAGAGGGTACTGGGAAGCATTCTCTACTCCCTGGGGGCTCTGTCCAGCACAGTTAACTTCATCTGTCACTTAATTACCTCCATGGAGTACTGCTCCCACCCACCTGGTAATGTCCAGCACTCTCTGTGCCCCTGCTGTGACACAGGACATGGCACAAGGTCAGCAGGCCTAGGCAGTCCCCAGGGCAGGAAGCAGGGGTACCCTGACCTCCTTCTGCTGCCTGCGCCCCTTCCCTCACCCACCCCGCCGGCTTCCCTCCCAAACACCGCCTGCCAGGGGTGTTGAAGGACTGCCAGGCACCCACCACAGCTGGCTGCAGCCATAGCTCCCATACCCCAGCTCCTCAGCCTGTCCGCCCCACCAGGTGCCCGCCCACGCCGTGGTGTGGGGGCTGAGAGGTCTGCCCTCCTCTGCAGGGTCTCCCCTGACACCTGGGGCGGACTCAGAGTGCCTGCCTGCCAGGGACATGCCACTGGCACAACAGTGCGTGCGTGGTAGGCAGCTGGCCACCCAGGGTTTGGCCTATCCTGTCCCTGTCTGCCTCCCTGCGAGGGCCCCCTCATGGGCTGGGAGGTGAAAGGGAGTGATTAGCTGCTTTGTGCCTGTTATCACATTGATGTATTATTTAGCTCCAGAGAGGCAATGAATATTTGATCTTGCGCTGGCTGTGGGCAGTGGAGGAGGGAGGGACTAGGATGAAGGTGGCTGCTTCATTCCCACCCCAGTAGTGCTAGGCATTTAGGTGCTGGCCTGCCTGGGATGCAAGCCCAGGACTCTGGGACTTCTTCTAGTGCGGGCCTTGGTGGGGCTGGAGGGGTACCACTTCCCCGCTTTTGCCACATGTGTCCATGTGTCCCCAGGGGCTGCCCATCTCACATGCTGGGCCCTGGCCTGACGATCAGACACCCTCCTAGGAGCTGGGGGAGTAGGGAGACGCTGGCTGGCAAGCAGGCAGGCTCTTACACCCAGGCCACAAGAGAACCATGGGGTGGGCAGGCAGGTAGAACAGGCCAGTTCTGGCTCTCTTTCTTCTTTCTGGCCTGCTGCCCTGATTCTCATTTGTGGAATGAATGAGGAGCTGGAGTACTGCCCCAGGACCAGAGGGAACCACCCATAATTCAGGGCAGAGTCCTTGTTCACTTTTGAATGCTTCCATCCTGGGCCTCATAAGAAGAGGGCGCTGGGCCAGTGACCTGGCACTTCTGGGATCACCTTACCTCTGCCAGTAGGCCCAAGGAGCATCTTGAGGACTGAGGGAGCAGACCCCAGGACTTCCCACCTCTACCTTCTCCCCAACTGGGGCTCAATGAAAGCTTCAGGCTAAGTTCAAATGCTAAGCAATCCCAGCTGTGCCTGGCTCTGGGCTCTATCACCTTGGAGACAGGATCTGGAGAAGCTGGCCCACACCTCACCTGTGATGTTCAACAGCTGTCCCCCTCCGGCTCTCATAGGAAGGGGGACATGTCAGCCTTCTCTCAGTCTGGATTCTTACACACAGTGGGCCTGAGCTCTTTGCCCAACCTTGCCACTCCCACCTGCGGTCAGTGGCTCTGCTCTGGGAAATGGATTGAGGAGTTTGCTCCTGAGCAGGGCAGATGAAGGGGCTGTGTGTGTGGAGGATATACTCGGGGTTGGAGGAGCAGGCTGGGAGACCATCAGCCCAGCTCTGCCCCATCTCAGGGTGCTCTAGCCACCAGCAGGGTGCTCTCATGGTCCCCCTTTTGCTGCTTCGTGGCTTAGGAACCACTAGTGGTTGGGGCAAAGACCCCTCTGGGTTACCCAGGCATAGGGGAAGAAAGCCCTTAAGACACTTGATCACAGCACCCTGTGCCTGGTTGAGGGTTTCTCAAGGCTTCTCCATCCTACTGCTGCCCCAGGCTCCTCAACTCAGCACTCAGTGTGGGCCGGAGGCAGGGGCCAGCTGACTTCCTGGATAGGGCTGCTCTGTGGGGAGCCTTGCATGGCGGCAGGAGGGTGGCCTCCTGGTCCTTCTGTCCTCTTGCTTTATGGGCAGTGTCTGTAGCTGGCCGTGGACAAACCTGTCTGCAGGCCTAAAGTGGGGGTGGAGGAGGGGACACTGCTTACATCTCTTTGTTCTACCCTCAGCTCCTCACCTCAGGGCTGAGTGGCCCTTAATGGACTGTTGGGGGTGCAGCATGGTTTGTGGGAGTGCAGGGAGCTGAGGTTGTCAGGCAGGGAGAGGAGTGTATAGCAGTCCTTCCTCCTTCCCTGTCCCCTCCCTCTGCCCTGTCAGCAGCCCCAGTAGTGGCAGAGGGCAGAGGGCAGAGGGCAGAGGGCAGCTGGAATGAGCCTCTAGAGCCAGAAGCTTTATTATTCATGAGCATGCTGTGTATGCTGAGTTGTCTGCTGGTCGTAGAGCCTCTGCCCTCTCCCTGGGGGTGATGGGGCCCCAAGCTAACTTGTGCTCCATCTTCCTGGCCCAGGAAATGACACAATGAGTGACACGAGTTCTGTAAGCCTGGAGGTGGGTCCTGGAAGCCGGGAGACATCAGCTGCCACACTGTCCCATGGGGTGAGCAGCCGTGGCTGGGATGATGGTGACACCCGCAGCGAGCACAGCTACAGCGAGTCGGGTGCTAGCGGTTCATCTTTTGAGGAGCTGGACCTGGAGGGTGAGGGACCCCTGGGGGAGCCACGGCTGAGCCCTGAAGCTGAGCCTCTGGGGGCTGCCAAGTGGCCCCGGGAACCCAGTACCCCTGAGAGGGGCGAGGAGTAACCGGGGCCATGCCCTCCAGCGGCGCAGTTGACCAAGGACTCCACAGCCCTCTTCTGCCTTCACCTCAGGCCAGCTGGGGCCAGGGGTCTTGAGACCTGACCTCCACCGCCCACCTGGGGCCTCTGCCTAATAAGCCTTCTCACTGCCCTCACGGCTCCCAAGGCCAAAGGAGCCAGGGACTGTTTTCTGCACCCAGACCCCTGGGCTGCTGCCCTGTTACATCTCTTTTCAGGTTCACGTTGGAGATTCCAGGGCCCAGAATAAAGCAAATGATTTTCTTGTTTCACCTGGATTTGTGCTGTGCGTTTGTTCCATCTTGGGGAGTCCTGCCATAGTCAGGAGTGGGCAGGAGCATCCCAGTCTGAGGAAAGGAGTGCGGCCAGGTACCGTGGGGTGGGAGAAGGAGGGGGATGTTGGCGGCCCTCCACTCCCCGCTCTGTGGCCCTAGGCGACAGCAGCCCCTCCAGCACAGCAGCCCCAGAGGGTCCCAGGCTGCTGTGGGACCGGTGGAGTGGGGCATGCTCTCTGGGGCTCAGGAGTGGGGTTCACAGACCGCCTTTGTCTGCTTCCAGGGAGCCTTTGTGTCTAGTGGTGCCTGTGCTCATGCTGGTGTCTGCTGGCCGGCTGGCAAGGCCATCCCTGCAGGGCCTGCCTCTGGGTCTGCAGCGGGTTGTCCTGGGCTGGGTGTGGCTGTATTTGCATGGATTGCTTGATGGCTTTGTGCACGTGTTGCTGTGCTTTGTGTGTTTAACTGAACTAGTCCTACAGGGGTGTGAGGCTGGCTGGCTGGGGGCATCCCTCTGGGAGCTTTGTCCACGTACTGCTATCTGTATGTGGCTATGTATCTGTACAGCTGTGTGTGGTTGTGTGTTTACATGTAAAGCTCTGCGTCTACACATAAAGCTGTATGTCTGTGCAGCTGTGTATTTACAAGTACAGCTGTATATGTGGACATGTCCACATGTATGGCTGTATGTATGTGACTGTGTCCATAGGTAGAGCTGTCTTATGGCTCTGCATGTGTAGCTGCTTGTGTGGTTGTGTTTACATGTACTGCTTAGTGGGGGGCCCTGTCCACCCATATAGTTCTGTGCCTAGGGCTGGGCGTATGCCTTGTGTGCACAACTGGGAGCAGTGGCTGCATTGCTGGGCGTCACTGTGTGTGCTGTGCTGCGCCAGGACCTTTCAGCCCTCTTGTGGTCTATGCAATGGGCTTCTCGGGCTGGCACTGTGTTTATGGCGCCGTGTCTTGTGAGGCTGCCTTGGGTGGGCTGGGGTTGCTGTATGGCTCAGCTCACCTCAGCACCCTGCTACTGTCAACATCTCTGCTCTGGGGTCCAGCCCATCACTCATCTGCCCCAGGGAGCAGTTGCTCAACTATCAGAGAGGGTGAGAGCAGCCAGACCTGGAGGACAGTGCGTCTGTCTCTCCAGCTTTGTCTGATAGCACTGCCACCTCACCCTCTATTAGTGATGGAGTTTGTGTATGTGGGGGTTTGATGTTTATCTGTTTTACAGCTGTGCTCTTTCCAGTGCAGTGGGGCCTCTGGTCTCTGTCCCAGGGAAAAAGCCTGTCTTTCCTTGGTGACCGCCCTGCCCTCCCTCCCACAACTGCCATGGGCACATATAGGTGTGTGTGTCAGAGGGACCTGAGCCTGGCGTGTGCCCACTAGCCTGTGTCTGAACTATCCTTGCCTTTACTGACACCTGTGGAAGAAAGGGCAGTGCCAGGGAATGTGGGATGCCATGCCCCTTGGCCCTTGGTAGTGTATGTGCATGCTGCGGGCAGACAGTGCAGGCCCCCTCCCCAGATTCTCTGGCACAGTCTGGCACTGCAGCTTTTATCCACTGCCCCAACCCAGGGTCATCCTTCCCCATTCTGCTGCAGGAGAGAAGAGAAGAGCAGCTTCTCAGAGCTGTCCTCCCTCTGCTCGGGCTCCAGCTCCTGTTCCCTCCTACGCAGCAGCGTTTCAGGAGCCTCTTCCCCAGCCTCCTCCCTCCCAGACCCCCCTGCCAGCCCCAGCATGTCCCTCAGGGTTGACCTTGTCCCTACAGTCCCTGCCCCAGGGTGACTCTTTTTGCCATAAATACCCGTTGCACATGAAAGTGGGAATTAATGGAAAGGGGTGGGGAGGTCAGGGCTGGATGTGTAAGGGGAAGGTAACAGTTTTAAAGGTCATCTACAGGAAGGAAAAGGAGGCTCCATCTTCCTCTGACCCCCGCCCCTTCCTCTTAGTGACTCAGGCCCCAGCTCTCACATAGGGCTGAAGACATGCCCCTGCCCCAGGCCTGGCATGTGGACTGAGTTGCAGCTCCTTGGGTGGGGAGAATGAATGTGAGGACAGGGACAGATGCTGCGGCCAGCTGAGCCCTCTGCCTCTCTCTCAGGTGTCCCCTTACCTATCCCCCACTGGTACCCTGCCACCCCAGGGCCAGCTTCTCCGCTCTTACAGACAGGAACCCATCCTGCACCCAGTGACCTTCCCAGCCTGTAGCCCGTGCCCTGTGCTCGCTGCTCTCCGGGACGCATGTCTGACCTCGGGGCTAAGGGGGCCGAGTGACACCTGCTCCAGCGAAGAGCGGAGCACTGGGGATTCAGCACCACACGGCGGACAGCTCTGGGCGGCGAGGACCGGGAGTCGGAGGTGTGGGCCAGAGCTGAAAGTCGCTAGGGGAGGCCTGAGGGCAGCGGGAGATCCGGAGTGGGCAGGGACGGAGGAGGGGCCGGGGGCGGGCCGGGGCCGGGGGCGGGGCAGGCGGCGATTGAAAGCGGCGGGGCGGCTGGCGGAGAGTGCAGAGCGGCGAGCCAGCCAGCGAGCGAGCGCAGTTGGACCCCGCGCCGGCGCAGCGCTCTCTCCGCGCCAGGTAGGCTAAGTCCGTGATGCCGCGGCAGCCAACCGTACCACTCCCGACCCCGCGTCCCCGAGTCCTGCGGGCCCCGAGTTCTGGGGCGTCTGGGACGGGACAGGGCGTTCAGACCGCGCTCGCCAGGAGCTCTGGGGTGCGGGAAGAGTGCTGGCCGTCCCGCCTTCTCTCCTCAGAGAACGCTCGCCCTGCACCGTGCTCTTCCTTCCTCCCACCCCTCCGTCCTTTGGTCCGTGTTTCTGTCTGTGCCTCTCTTTGTCTCAGCTTCTCGGTCCGCTGATCGCTCCCTGCCCGGATTTTGTGGCCCAGGCACCAGGGTTGCCTGCCTCCTGGGTTCTGTCTCCCTTCCGGGTTCTGACCCCCAGCCCAGCTTGGGTTCCACCGACCCTGTTGGAGATTCATGATCTTGACCTGTCTGGGCCTCCGCCCCCATCTGTGTTGGTCTCCGTGCTTGCCTGCCTCTCCTTTTTGCCTGGCTGAGCTGCTGCTGTCAGGGCACCCCAAGGCCCGGGCACCCCAAGGCCCCCACGCCCCCTGCCCTAGCACCACCCGGCGGTTAACCCTGGGGCGCCAAGGGGCATAGTGAAGAGTCCCAGTCTGGGGGCAGGGCACAGGGTCCTTAAATGAGTCTCCACCCTTCTTCAGCCTCAGCTTCCCTTTCCTAGCCTCCCCAAGCCTGCGTGATTGTCAGAGCCTGTGAGGTGGGTGTCTGGGAGGGCAGCTGGGGCACAAATGATCGGGTGCAGAGGGTATGAGGGAGAGGGCTCGGAAGGCCAGGCCAGGGTGGACAGGGCCCTGAGGCAGAGGATGGGGAGATTGGTGATGGTGGTTTTGAGCTGAAAACAGAGGCAGAGTCACAAACAGCATGCTACGTAGAGCTAAGGTGTCCTAAAGCCTCACTTGGATTCCTGTGTTGAGATTGAAACCAGGTGAACTGCTACCCCTCCCTGGACACACACATACACTCACAGCTACTTTCTTTGTTGGACTAAGACCTGTGCCACTTTGGTGTCCCTCCTTGGGGCCTCCTGCTCCACTTGCAGTCTAACTCCCCGGGCCTGGAGCCTCTGTTACTTCCTCAGTCAGGGGCTGTGGGGATGGCTTTTCAGAACCAGAAGCTAGGGCCCTTGGGCACTCATCTGGGCTCCGGTCTCCCTAGGGGTTGGAGATTAGCCTTTATAGGCTGTTCTTTCCCTCTTCCCTGGCGGGTTCTCGGCCAACAGAAGCCTCTCTTGGAAATCCAAGACTCAGGCTGGGGACTGGGCCCCAAGTTTGTAACTCTGACCTGGCTGGAAAGGTGTTACCTTGTGGTCCTGGGAGCTTTGTGCAAGGTTTGGATACTCTTCAACTCACAGCAGGATTGGTGTTGGCTGGCATCTGCCCTCTTCTTTCTGGACCTCTACTATCTGCCTCTGCTCTCTGCTGAGTCTGGAACAGGCACAGCACAGGGCCCATCTCCAGACCCAGACCAGGGCAGGGTCGAGAGACAGGATAAGGTGTGTCCTGGGAGCTGCTCAGACTGCTTAGTGATAGCACTGTCATGCTGGCTCCTGAGTCCCTGGGAAAGGGGTTCGGGAGAGGCAGAGTCAGGGGTAGCACACTAAGATTCCATTTCTCCCTGTCTGTCTGTCTGTCTGCAGGAGCTGGGCCTTCCTCATCTCTCTTGCTGTCTATTCTTTCCTGGTTCCTATTTCCTCCTCTCTGCTCTTGCAGCTTCTGCCCTTGTTCCCTGGAGGCCCAGGTCTCCTGAGCCCATCCCACACCTCTGGGGCCATGGGGTCCCTCCTTGGACTCCTAGCACTACTGCTGTTGTGGGGCGCTGTAGCTGAGGGCCCGGCAAAGAAAGTGCTGACCCTGGAGGGGGACCTGGTGCTGGGTGGGCTGTTCCCAGTACACCAGAAGGGCGGCCTGGCAGAGGAGTGCGGTCCCGTCAATGAGCATCGCGGCATCCAGCGCCTGGAGGCCATGCTTTTTGCACTGGACCGCATCAACCGTGACCCACGCCTGCTGCCGGGTGTGCGCCTGGGTGCGCACATACTCGACAGCTGCTCCAAGGACACACACGCCCTGGAGCAGGCGCTTGACTTCGTGCGTGCCTCGCTCAGCCGAGGTGTCGATGGCTCCCGCCACATCTGCCCTGATGGCTCTTATGCCACCCACATTGACGCTCCCGCTGCCATCACAGGTGTCATCGGTGGCTCCTACAGTGACGTCTCCATCCAGGTATGTCGGGGCTGCCCAGATGGGAGCTGGGGAGGGAGCCTAGAGGTGGGGGCCCAGAGTTCTTGTTGAGCAGGGGCTTTGGGCTGTTGTGTTTGTCCCTTGGAAGAGGGACTAGATGTTTCCTTTGAGTAGTTTTTTACAGAAGACTAATCATGGGGGCCCATTTTTAGAGATTGGGCCATGAAAACATCCCCTTCCAAGACACATGCATATGCAAACGCACACACACCTGCACCTACACACACCTGATGTTAAACAGCCCTGAGATGCTTAGGAACCAGGCCTCTTGAGTCAGAACTCCAGGTTTGAATCCTGGCTCTCCCACTTACTGTGTGACTCTGGGCATTGTTTCTCTCTTCTGTGCCTCAGTTTCCTCCCTATAAAATGGGACATATAACACTTGGCACTCTTAAGATTGTGGCCAGGGCCTGGCAAGTCATAAGGGCATAATGAACCTTAGCTGCTATGATTATTATAACCCATTTTATAGATGAGGAAACAGAGACTTGGAGAGAGATAGGCCACAAGTCAAGGTGTCCACAAGGTAGAGATATGAACCTAGGCCTCTCAGCCAAGGGCTTCTAAGCCTGGCAGATAATCTCTCTATGCATTGGAAAGGGGTGAAAGATAGCCCAGAAAAGAGAAATGGGTGGGGGACCCAGGAGGAAGAGAAGTAGACTGTGTGGAGGTGGGGGAAGGGTCCCCTAGGGTGCAGGACTTGGAGGGGTGGGCAGGTGAGGGACCCGCAAGGGGTCAGCAGGTGTCCCTGGACACCCTGCTGCTTTAGCCCAGGTGGGGTCCTCCCTCCCTGACTGGGTCCTCCTCCCACCTGCTGCTATCTTCAGGGGTCTTGAGGTGCCTTCCCAGCACCCATGCCCAGTTGGTGCTGGGATGAGGCACTTGGCTGCAGGAGCCGGCTCCCTCCCCTCCTGTCCCCTCTGTCCCCAGGCTGCCTGCCTGATGGGCCAGGGCCACACCTCAGCATTGGCTGCTTGTACCCTATCTGATCAAAGCAATGCGCAGCCCTCCGACCCTAGGCTGCACCTGTCTGTCCCTGACCCCTCCCCATGCCACCTCTTCTCTCTTGCTGAATCCTGATCATCTTCCATATTTCAGGTGCTGTGGCCTCACGTGCATTGTCATGTTTATGTGTGCAGCAGCCTGTTGGCAGGAATGAGAAACTGAGGCTCAGGGAGGTTAGCTAACTTGCCCAGGGGCACAGGCTTTGGAAGTGCGGGAGCAGAGGGCATTGGGGCCGTCAGAGTAAAAGCTGTTTCCCAGGTGCCGATTAGGACCTAGCTCCCTTCTGAGGGCCTTGTCCTGCTCTCAGCTGCCCTCTGTCCCACCAGGTCCTTGGCTGGACCCTGCTCCTGGGAGCAGGCCCCAGGGCCCCGAGAATGGGAGATGCGCTGCCAACTAATCAGCAGTAAGCAGCAAGTCTGGTTCATTTCAGGCTCAGACATCCACTGGAGACCAGCCCTTGGGCTCGCAGGGCCATGGGACCTTCAAATCTGGATCTTTCTTCTTCCTCCATCATCCTGTCAGGATTGACTCTGGGGAAGGGTTGCCTGCCCCAAACATGTAGTGAGCCCTGAGCAACGTGGGCACTACCTAGTGCCTCCCTCTGCAGCCAAGCCCCAGCCTCTCCGCCCCAGGACGTGGGCCTTCCCTCGGCTCCCTGCAGGTGCTACTGCCATGTGCCTGAAGGGAGATGGTTGATCAGGTGGGGCTCAGGACCCTGGTGCCACAACCCTAAGTCTTCTCTCTCCCAGCCCTTGGCAAGAGGTAGAGAGCGCCCTGCCTCAGACAGCAAGGCAGGATGTAGGTCTTTTGGAGAGGGATTGCTGAGGGCTGCCCATATGAACACCTTCATCCCATCTTTAGCATTTGACCTGCTCTCTGATCTTTGCCCTCCTACCCCTTGCCAGGTGGCCAACCTCCTGAGGCTGTTTCAGATCCCACAGATCAGCTATGCGTCCACCAGTGCCAAGCTGAGTGACAAGTCCCGCTACGACTACTTTGCCCGCACGGTGCCTCCTGACTTCTTCCAAGCCAAGGCCATGGCCGAGATCCTCCGCTTCTTCAACTGGACCTACGTGTCCACAGTGGCATCTGAGGGTGATTACGGGGAGACAGGCATCGAGGCCTTTGAGCTGGAGGCCCGTGCCCGTAACATCTGTGTGGCCACCTCAGAGAAGGTGGGCCGTGCCATGAGCCGCGCTGCTTTCGAGGGCGTGGTGCGAGCCCTGCTGCAGAAGCCCAGCGCGCGCGTGGCAGTCCTGTTCACCCGGTCCGAGGATGCCCGCGAGCTCCTCGCTGCCACCCAGCGCCTCAACGCCAGCTTCACCTGGGTGGCCAGCGATGGCTGGGGGGCCCTGGAGAGTGTGGTGGCAGGCAGTGAGGGGGCCGCTGAGGGCGCCATCACCATCGAGCTGGCCTCTTATCCCATCAGCGACTTTGCCTCCTACTTCCGGAGCCTGGACCCCTGGAACAACAGCCGGAACCCCTGGTTCCGTGAGTTCTGGGAACAGAGGTTCCACTGCAGCTTCCGGCAACGGGACTGTGCAGCCCACTCGCTGTGGGCTGTGCCCTTTGAGCAGGAGTCCAAGATCATGTTTGTGGTGAATGCAGTGTATGCTATGGCCCACGCACTGCACAACATGCGCCGGGCCCTCTGCCCAAACACCACCAGCCTCTGTGATGCAATGCGGCCTGTCAGCGGGCGCCGCCTCTACAAGGACTTCGTGCTCAACGTCAAGTTCGATGGTAATGGTGCTCGCCTTTGAGGGTGGCAGAGAGCAGGCCTTCAGGGCCCAATCCTTGGCAGGGACAACATAGCCTGCAGCTGGCGAGGGGCACGCTCAGGGGGCTGGCATCAGAGCCAGGGCAAGGGTGGCTAGGCAGGGAGGACTCCAGCCGGGCCAGGCCTGACATTCCACTCTCTGAAAGAAGAGACATCTGGCCTGGTCCTCTGAGGGACTCTGGTTCCTGCTTGGGCCGGGCCCTCTCTCTCCTGCCTCTTTATTACCATGCAGTGGGGAGGGCTGGAGGCCTCAAGCTCCTTCACATCAAGAAAACATCAGAGTCAGAATGAGGGAGCATTGAGAATGAGTGTCAGGACGATACTCCGTATTCTGGGGAAATTTCTATTCCTAACCTTGATTTTTCACTCAAGGTGGCCACAGGCTCTACAACCAAAAGTTATTTTAATAAAATTCCAGCTTTAAGAAAAGTGAATGCCTAATAGACCACCACTGTCCTTCAGGAAATCACTGGGGCCACAGTGGGGAAGTTGGCCGGGCTGGCAAAGCTTGGAGTGCTGGTTCGGGGCTAAGACGAATGATTCCAGTAAGGGTGCCATTCTGAGTGTGAGAGGGTGGGGGAGGACTTAGGGTGGACTCCGGCCTGCCTAGCTGGCATTCGAACAAGGCTAATTTCGACCCACTGGGCTGGGTACAATCATGGTGGGGCTGAGTTGGATTTTGAGGGCTTAAAGTCTGGGCAGAGGCTGGCGGCCATAGGGCCTGCCCGCTACTCCAGGCTGCACTCTCCACTAGGGGCCTTAAGCGTGCCATCTGCCGGCTTGGACCTGGGCTTCTCATGGGGACCCGATGACGGGTCCTGCTGGGAGACGTGAGGTTCATGGTGCATGGAGTGGGGTGGGAGTGACAGTGGTCTGTGAGCTACCTGCTGAGCACGCTCGGGTGAGCATCTGTGGCTGCAGGGGACTGCTGAGGTGGGAGCTCAGCTCGTGCTGGGTCAGCATTGAGACTACCAGGGGCTAGAGCCGTGGTGGTCATTGATAGGAGCACTGAGGCTGAGTCTAACACTGGGGGTCTCTGTTAGTTTGGGGAGAGGGCTGTGGTGCATGCTGTGATAAGGCTGGGGTCTGGGCTGGAAGGTGCTGGAGACCAGGTCTAAGGCTGAGCTTTGGGAGTCATGGTTGGGGGCCAGGGTGGGCGTTAGGTTCGAGCAGGTGCCTTTAAGGTGGGATTCCATTTGGGGCTTAGGCTTGGGGTTTGTGGTACCCTCTCAGAGAAGTGGCTGTGGGTACAGCCAGCTTTTGTGTTGGGGGTGGATGGGTAGGGCGAGGAGTGGCTTCAGCTCTGGAGTTTGGGTGCATGTTAGGGTGAAGGCTGAGGCCACGACAGGAGCTGAACCTCCCTTCCCTCCCACACCCTAGCCCCCTTCCGCCCAGCTGACACCCACAACGAGGTCCGCTTCGACCGCTTTGGGGATGGTATTGGTCGCTACAATATCTTCACCTACCTGCGGGCAGAGAGTGGGCGCTACCACTACCAGAAGGTAGGCTACTGGGCAGAGGGCCTGACACTGGACACCACCCTCATCCCATGGGCCTCGTCCTCAGCTGGGCCGCTGCCCACCTCCCGCTGCAGCGAGCCCTGCCTCCAGAATGAGGTGAAGAGCGTTCAGCCAGGGGAGGTGTGCTGCTGGCTCTGCATCCCCTGCCAGTCCTACGAGTACCGGCTGGACGAGTTCACGTGTGCTGACTGCGGCCTGGGCTACTGGCCCAACGCCAGCCTGACCGGCTGCTTCGAGCTGCCCCAGGAGTACATCCGCTGGGGTGATGCCTGGGCCCTGGGGCCCGTCACCATCGCCTGCTTAGGCGCCCTGGCCACCCTCTTTGTGCTGGGCGTGTTCGTGCGGCACAACGCCACACCAGTGGTCAAGGCCTCCGGCCGGGAGCTCTGCTACATCCTGCTGGGTGGCGTCTTCCTCTGCTACTGCATGACCTTCGTCCTCATCGCCAAGCCGTCCACAGCCGTGTGCACCTTACGGCGCCTTGGTCTGGGCACCGCCTTCTCCGTCTGCTACTCGGCCCTGCTCACCAAGACCAACCGCATCGCACGCATCTTTGGGGGTGCCCAGGAGGGAGCCCAGCGGCCACGTTTCATCAGCCCTGCCTCGCCGGTGGCCATCTGCCTGGCGCTCATCTCGGGCCAGCTGCTCATCGTGGCCACCTGGCTGGTGGTGGAGGCACCCGGCACGGGCAAGGAGACGGCCCCTGAGCGGCGAGAGGTTGTGACATTGCGCTGCAACCACCGAGATGCAAGCATGCTGGGCTCGCTGGCCTACAACGTGCTCCTCATCGCGCTCTGCACGCTCTATGCTTTCAAGACCCGTAAGTGCCCTGAGAACTTCAACGAGGCCAAGTTCATCGGCTTCACCATGTACACCACCTGCATCATCTGGCTGGCCTTCCTGCCCATCTTCTATGTCACCTCCCGTGACTACCGGGTGAGCTGCCTGCTCCAGAGGTTGGGGGTGGGACACTGGGCCTTCTGTGTCCTGGTTTCTCATTTCATCTTCTGATAACTTGAGGCTCCACCAGGTTCAATGCTTACCCAGAGCCACACACCTGTGGTGGCCCAGTGAGAACTGGAAGGTGGGAAGGCTGAGTGGGGCCTGGGCCAATGGCCAGGGAGGTGGGGGAGTTAGAGCTGAGAAGAGATTTTAAGACTCGGGTGTCATGTCATCCCCTAACCTGGGAGGAAATGGGGGTGCTGAAGTACATCTGCCTGAACACAGGGTCTGCCCTGCTACACTGAGGGACTGGCTGCAGAAGGGGAGACCTGGTCTCTGCTCTTAAGAGTTCCTGGGCTAGTAGGTGAGGGGATTGAGTAAAGTCATCAGGAAATGCAGCTGCCTGGTTTAGGTTGACAGGCCCAGTGCAAGTGCAGAAGAGGGACGTGTGTTATGTGCTGGTGTGTGTGTGTGTGTGTAGAGAATCAGGGAGGGCTTCTTGGAGGAGGAAACCTTGACCTGGGCTCTGCAGGGCAGGCAGGTTTGAATGGGTAGAATGGTGAAGGTGGAGGAGGGCAGCCAGTATGGAGGCTGATTAGAACAGAGGTCGTGCACTGACTTCCCGAGTTGGGGGGGTGGGTACCAATGGTGGAAAGGTAGGCAGAGGTGAAGGTGGAAAGCCCAAACGGAATTCTGTCATTTTCCGTTTGGGCTACAGAAGCTGTGGGAACCTCGAAGTGTGCAGTGGTGCCCCTGGAGCTCCGGGATTGAGATATGAGGCCTGGGCAGGCAGGAAAGGGGAAGCAGAGGGGAGGAGGCCTGGGTGTAGAGCCCGGAAGGTGGAGCAGGTGAGGACTGTGCTCTACCTGGTGGCTTCCAAGCAAAGTTTCAATAGACACTGAGGGGCTGTGGCTGCCTCAGATCAGGTGGTCAGGGAAGGCCCCTCTGAGGCCATGACAGATGAGCTGTGCCCTGAACGGTAAGAGGGTCATCTTGGTGACTCATGACTCTGGAGTAAACTCCGTGGCTCTCCCCATTTTACAGACGAAGAAACGGAAACTCAGGGAGGTTCAATCCTCAGGTCACTCAGCTTGGGAGTGTAGAGCAGGGTCTGAACTGACAGTCTTAACAATTAAAGGAGCAGGAAAACCAAGACCAGAGCCCCTGCAAAGGCCCCTTCCCCCAGGACAGAGGTATGGCGGGCAGTGCTGGGGCCGGGGGCGGCTGGGCGCGGCTGCTCCTGCGCCTGCTGGGCCTCCTGCCTGGGTGGTGGAGGCCAGGGCTGGGAGGGAATCATTCTGACACAGCTGCCCCTGCATATGATTTCCATCTGCATGCCCCTCCTGGGCAGCCGAGGACTCCCGTCCCCGTCCATACACCCAGCACCCACACACGCACCGGTGCTCCCACCCCCACACCTGGTGCACACGGGCTTCCCCCTGCACACACATTCGCGTCGGTGCCCCACACCGGCATGATCGCGCACACCCGCACGCATGCACTGCTACACGCGCCCCTACATGTTCCCCCACAGTGGTCACTTTGGTCTCCCTGGGGAGACAGCCCACTGACGTGGATGCTGGGCCCAGCCTGCCCTTCCTAGAACTCCTGTGGGGCTCGCCGGCCCAGTGCCAGATGCCTCCTGTCTCCCACTGCTGGCCCACGTCCTGGGCCCGGGTCCTGGGGCCCGGGCCTTGGGCCTGACTCACCCCTGGCCCCCGGTGCAGGTGCAGACCACCACCATGTGTGTGTCCGTCAGCCTCAGCGGCTCCGTGGTGCTCGGCTGCCTGTTCGCGCCCAAGCTGCACATCATCCTCTTCCAGCCTCAGAAGAACGTGGTGAGCCACCGTGCCCCCACCAGCCGCTTCAGCACTGCCACCAGGGCCAGCTCCAGCCTCGGCCAAGGTCAGCGTCCACCCTGGGTGGCCTCCCCCTGCCCCCTCTCACGGCTCAGCTCCTCCATGGGGGGCCATTCCCGAGGTTGCTGCATTCCTGGTGGGGGGCCGTGTGCCCCGGTGAGGCTGGACAGGAGAGGGCAGGTGGAGGGGGAAGGCGGCCTCCGCAGCCCTGCTGCCCACCCTCTGCGGGCAGAGGACCTCCAGTTTCCTTTCCCTAGGGTCTGGCTCCCAGTTGGTCCCTGCCGTTTGCAACGGCCGTGAAGTGGTGGACTCAACAACATCGTCGCTCTGAGGACCCCATGCTCCTGTCCGCCCTGGCTGCTCCCTGGAACCGGTGCCGACCTGGACCCAGGGCCACGAGGAAGCTGGCTGGAGCACTGCAATAATGCCAACCCCATGCCTGCCCCAAAGCTGCTTTCTGCCCTACTTACTCCCACCCTCAGAGCCAGACGTTCGAGTCCTTGGCCTGGTGCTTCTGCAGCAGCCACCAGCTGCCCTTGCAGCGGCTCCCCTCCTTGCTGGCCAGGACTTGGGAGAGGGCAAGCCAGGGTCACGCTGCCCTGGAACAGGGCAGCCAGGACTCCCAGCCCCCAGCCCTAGCCAGCTGAGGTGCTTCCAGCCCTGCCCTCCCTCCTCCTAGGGCCTTTTAAATTTTTTACATAAGTTATTCTGGGATGGGGAGGGGGTTATTGTGGGTGGGGGAGCTGTTCCTCCCCCTGCACAGTAGCTTGTCCTGTGGTTTATTTTGTATTATCTGTAAATAAAGTCTTTATTTAAAAAATCACTCTTTGCCCCTGACCCAGGGAGGCCCCTCATGCCTGCCACAGCCTCCCAGCCTTCAATTTTCCAGTCCTTGTTCACACTGCTCTGTGTCCGATGATAGGACCTGGAGGCCCCAAGACAGACTGAGCCCTGCCTGGTGGGTGGACAGAAAATGAACAAGCTGCCCGCTCTTGAGAGGAAATGCTGCAGACCAGCGAGGCACTACTGGACTGGGCGGGAGGCTTAAATGGACACAGGGGACCTGGATGGAGGGGCGATGGGGCAGGAGGGGTGGCTGGCTGTGTCCCCTGGAAATGCTAGCTTCTCTTCTCTGGCTGCCTGGCATTTGGAGGGACCGTTAGCACAGAGCCGGGCTGAGCATTTGGAGTGAAGGAACCAAGAGGAGTCGAAGCCAAAGGTCGCCTGTTCACAGGGTGGGTTCAAAGCCAGAAAGTTCATGGGGAGGGAGGGATGAAGCAGGAAGGGCAGGGCTGGGTAGTTGGAGAGCCCATCTGATGTGGGCCGATGAGGAGTGGGAGAAGGGGGCCTTCCTCCACTCCCTGGAGCCTGCCACCCTTGGGCGTCAGCCTCCTCCCCGCGGCATCCCCCACGGTTGGGGTTGGGGTGGCCAGCAGAGGGTGCAGAGGCACAGTCCTGGCTGCACAGCCTCTGAGGCCTGTGGGCAGTGGGTATGGAACCCAAACAGGAGCAAAAGAACTGGGCAGCTTCTGGAGGGCCCCAGCGGGGACTGCAGACGCACAGGTCCTGCGTTGAGACACTTGTGATTGTTAAGTGAACTTACTGGCATGGACAGGCTGGCAAGGCTGTGGAAACGTGGGTTATCAGTTTAAAAAAAAATGAAAACTGAAAACTTGGAATGGCTTTTCCCATCCAACCAGTATTTGGAGTGTATGGAGGCCAAGTAAAATACAGGATGCCTGGTTAAATTTGAATGTGAGATGAACAGGAATCGTTTTTTAGTATAAGTATGGTCCATGTAATATTTGGGATGTACTTACACTAAACATTTTTGTTATTTATCTGACATTCAAATTTAGCTGAGCTTCCTGTATTTTCAAACTGCAAATTTTGGCAACCCTGTTGGGGTGTCTGTGACCAATTCCTGGTCCTGAGTGACCCAGATCTGGGTGCAGCCCCCAACAGCTGGGCATTGGGGTGCTGCAGCGCATGGGACCTGCAGTGCAGCCCTGTTCCTGGTGTGGACTTTTCTGAATCTTCCTGCTAAACTGGGCCCAGGGAACTTGTGCCTACCCTCCCACCCCTAGGACAGGCCAAGACCGGGCTCCGATCTCCTTGTACCAAGAAAACAGCCCTCCTCATGGCTCTGGCTATTTTCCTTAAAATGTGATAACGATAGTTCACAGCTAAAGTGGTACAAGGGGTATTCAGTGAAGAATCTCCTTCTGTTCCTGTCACCCACCTGGGAGAAAGGACCCAGAGGCCTGGGGGCCAAGGAGGAAGGCAGGAGGCAGGTGAGGACTCCGGGGCCAGTCCTCCCTCAGGCCACGCGCCTTCCCTTCAGTGTCGTGGAGCCCGGGCTCCTCAGGGCTCACCCTCCTGCTGTGATGCTCAGCCCCTCCACTGCCTGCCCTTTTGAGTGCCCTGGGTTTATGTCTCTGTCCTCTGCATCCATGTCCCACCTGTCTTCCTGGGAATGGGCTGGGGACTCAGGGGACTCCGCTTATGTGACCTGGAGTCCTGAAAAGAGAGCCCTGCTCTTTCTGGAGACTGACAGCAGAGATCCCAAGCATTTGGGTTCCCTCCCACCCTGGGGAGCTGCCCGTCAGGGTGACTGACTGTCCTTCAGCACAATCTCCAGGTGCTGTGCTTGGGTAGCCAGAGTTTCCCCAGGCTTGCTTCTCCCTCAGGCTTTGTTCCAGCGCCTCCGTGGCCGACCTCAGTCCGTCCACTTGTCCCTGCACTACCCGGGCTTGGGCGTAGGTGGTGCAGGCCCCTCCTCCTTGGTTCTTGCACGGGCAGAGGCAGACCCTAGTGATAGGACACTGTAGTCCAGGAAGAGGCTGATTGAGCAAAGGTGTTGGGGACTTCCAGAAAACGGAGCTGAGGGGATGATGTGGAGCCAGGAATAAGATTCAAGCTCTTCTACATTCCCGAGCCTGTGGAAAAATTGACCCAGAGCCAAATTCATGCCAGAGCTCCGTCTCCATTCCTCTCCGTTGCTGGCTGCTCTCGGCCCCTCCCCTGATGGAGGGGGTGCCACTGAGGGTCTTCAAACCCTCTTAAAATGTCCCCACCCAGACCTCCTGCAGAGAAAGGAAAGGAAACGACAAATGCTACCCTGCAGGGCCCACAGGGCATGAAGCAGTAAAGGTGGGGCTCTGTCAGGCGGAGAAGGGGCTAGATCTGGTGAAGGAGGAAGGTGGGGGTGCAGGAGAGGAGACTGGGGGGATGTGGGGAGCAGCGGGTAGTGACAGGGGAGTGGTCAACCCCCAGCGCTCTCACCAAGGTGTCAGGTTGTGTGTGTGTGTGTGTTTAAAGAAAAATTAGTCTTTCTGGGAATACAATATACACTCCCTATAAATGGTTTAAGCATTGCAGAAAAATACAAAGAGAAAATGAAAGTATTACCTCAAGTTCCATCACTCAAATATAGCCATCATTAGCATTCTGGTACAGCATCCTAGACACTTCTCCGGATAGAAGGAGAGATACTTTCATAAAAATGGGATCATGCCATATGTCTTTTTTTTTTTAGTGAAGATTTAATTTTACATGATTCTAATTGAAGAAAATGTATCTGAAGTGAAACTGAAGGAATTCTTGAACTTCACATACATTGCTTCACCAAAAAGGACAGTTTTCCCCCACTCCCTGAAAGATCCCTGTAAGTTTGAGAGACTGTGACAGAGGTAAACATTCCTGTGGTCGCAGATACCCTTGGTTAGCCTTCCTGCCCCTGCGGTGGTACCTGTGCTGGTCCTGGGGGTGTTGACACCCCTGCCACTGCAGGGGCCTGCTCAACAGGGGCGCCAGGCAGGTGCCCGCAGGCACCCAGCTGCTCAGCCCTTCCGCCTGGTGCCTGGGAGCTGGTCTGGGTCTTGGGGTCCTGGGCCTTTTTGGATCCCTCCTCTGAGCAAAATGAGGTTGGCTCTGGGACAGCCTCTCTTTTCTTGTGAGTTTGATTCACAAAATCTGAAACACTCTGGTGGCCTTGCAGTACCTGTGGGTTTTTTTTTTTATTAACCACATTTTCATTGCAGACCATGTTGATGGATTCCTTGTCAAGAAATCGAGAACATTAGCACATTAGTAGTTTCACACTGTCGAGTCTTCCCACGTTTGAATTCACTTGTTATTTGCTCGGTTATGTAAAAGTCATTCTATAGCCAATGTATTCCAGTCACTGCCAGGTGTCTCCTTCAGCTTCTCCATTCATGAGTTCTCACTTGCGATGTCCTTTTAATTGTTGGGATTTTAGTAAGTGGTTTTTATTTCAGGAAAGGCTCATGGCCCCCATATTCTGAGTTCTTTCATGTTTGACAAGGCCCTTTCCCCTTCCTTCCATGTATCTTATTATAAAGATTAGGTTTTATGAGTTCACGTTACCGAATGTTAATGAGTCATCTTAATAAAAGGATATTCCTTGCCACCAATTGCTACTTCCCTTTTGTATTATGAAAACATTACTTATATATAACGAAGTAGAATACTTCCATGAACCCATATGCTACCTTTTAGACTTGCCCAACCGTTGGCCAACATTTTTTCATATACACTCCCATTCTTTTCTTCCTGCTCCCTCAAGGTCAGTCTGGGGGTTCTCTTATCCTTTTACTAACATATTAACATTTATTAAGCATTTCCTGTGTTCCAGACACTGTTACTGAATGTATGTATATGTTGTCGTACACCATGTACATAGGTTATTTCATCCAATGGCCACATTGGGTACATTCTATTAATATACCCATCATATGGATGTGAAATTTTTTTACTAAAAAATGCAAACAATTCATACAGGTGTATCTCAATGGATTTTTTTCACAACGTGAACACATCTTTGAACCATCACTCAGATTGTTTTCCTCTTGACTTTTTACTTGCATGAAAGATTGGCTGGTTTTAGTATTTTTGGGTCCATACTCTTAAAAAAAATCATATTTTATTATTTAAAAATTTTAAAGTTTTTTGATTTCTAAAACTGTGAAGATAGTAGAGTTCCCACTTCCTGACATGCGGATTCCTCTGTCATTAACATTTCGCATTAGCAAATTAGTAACAAATAGTATATTTGTTACAATTAATGGATAACAATGGATTCATTATTATTAACCAAGAATCAATAGTTTGTTCAGTTTTCTTAGTTTTTACCTAACACTCTGCCTCTGTTCCAGGGTCCCGCCCGCACGCCACACTGCATTGGGCCGTCGGGCTCCTTCGCGCCGGAAGAGGGGCCGTGACCCCGTGACCCCGTGACCCTCGGAGCCCCTGATCCGCCCTCCACTCCCGCAGGGCTGCCGTTTCAAGGGCGCAGGCTCAAGAAGCAGGTGGGCTGGGGCGCGGCTGGCGGGACGGCGGCTGAGAAGCCCGTTAAGGCCTCTCTGAGCATGTGCGGTGTGCGGGCAGGGCGGAGATCCGCTGTCCCGGGGCCAGGTGAGTCCCCTCGCTCCCTACCTGCCACCTGCCCGCCTGACGCCCTCACCTCTCTCTTCCGTCTCCCTGCCCTCACCTCTCTCTTCCGTCTCCCTGCCCTCAAAGAACGGGGCCAATTTGCGAATCAATAGGCTCCTCTTTTTTTTAATCTAAAAAATTTTTTTAATATATCTTTTTTCCAGAGTTAATGAGAAATAATCGACGTGCCTTCCTGTGTATGTTTCAGGCGTATAGCATAATGGTTTGGTGCACATGTATGTAGCGAAATGATGTTGCAGTCAGTTTAGCAAGCATCCATCACCTCACATAAATTCAATTGAAAAAAGATAAAAAAAGGGAACCCCTCTTTCTGATGAGAGGTCTTAGGATTACCTTCTGGGCCGCTTTCCTGTTTACCCCACAGCAGAGCCTGCGGTGGCCACCCTGCTGGGCACGACACCCTGCAAGTCTGGGCCTTCTGACCCCCTTCCACATGGCCCGCTCTCTTTCCTGCAGAACTTGGCAGGCGTTTCTCTCTTGCCCCGTATCCTTGAGTGTTGCTGTAGAGAACTGTATGGATTTCAAGCAAACACTGAGCAGGATTCTCCATACTATAAAATGTATAGACTTTAAGGGGTCGGTTCTGTGAATTTTGACCAATGTGTGCACCATGTACATACCGCCCAAATGTAAACACAGAACTTTGCCATTACTCGTGAAAGTTCCCTCGGGCCCCTTTCCAGTACCTACTGCCCCTCTCAGAGACACCGCTCTGGTTTGCATCACCATGCGCCAGCTTTGCCTGCTGTAGAACTTCTTTATCAATGGAATACTGTGTACTCTTGGGTTGGACTTTTCTCCTGGTTTCCATGATTCACTGTGTTGCTGTGAGGATCAGACCTTTGGCTTGTTGCTGAGTGGTGTTCTATTGCACGAGTCCATCACAATCCGGTTATCCATTCTTCTGTGAATGTTGGGATTGTTTCCCGTTTGGGAAACGATTATAAATTTATCTAATATGAACACTTCCAAGCAACCCTTTTTGAGGACCTAGGTTATCAGTTTCCTCTAGTAAGTACCTAAGAGTGGAATGGCTGAGTCACAGGGGCAGTGTCTGTGTTATCTTTATTAGAAATTGCCAGATGGTTTCTCAAGTGACTGTGCTATTTTACAGCAATAGGTGAGCGTTCCAGATACTCCTTGGCGTTCATCGGTCCTTTTAACTCCAGTGGGTGTGTAGAGGTATCTTATTGTGGCTTTAATTTTGTATTTCTGTGGTGATAAATTACACTGAGCACCTCCTCATGTACTTTTTAAAAAATAATTTATTTTGGTATCATTAATCTACAGTTACATGTGCAATATTATGGTTATTAAACTACCCCCTTCATCAGGCCCCCCCCACCAACCCCATTACAGTCACTGTCCATCAGCGTAGTGAGATGCTATAGAATCACTACTTGTCTTCTCTGAGTTGTACAGCCCTCCCCGCGCCCCCCCAACATTACATCTGCTAATCGTAATGCCCCTTTTTCCCCCTTATCCCTCCCTTTCCACCCATCTTCCCCAGTCCCTTTCCCTTTGGTAACTATTAGTCCATTCTTGGGTTCTGTGAGTCTGCTGCTGTTTTGTTCCTTCAGTTTTTTTCTTTGTTCTTATACTCCACATATGAGTGAAATCATTTGATACTTGTCTTTTTTGGCTTGGCTTATTTCACTGAGCATAATACCCTCTAGCTCCATCCATGTTGTTGCAAATGGTAGGATTTGTTTTCTTCTTATGGCTGAATAATATTCCATTGTGTATATGTACCACATCTTCTTTATCCATTCATCTACTGATGGACACTTAGGTTGCTTCCATTTCTTGGCTATTGTAAATAGTGCTGCGATAAACATAGGGGTGCATATGTCTTTTTCAAACTGGACTGCTGCATTCTTAGGGTAAATTCCTAGGAGTGGAATTCCTGGGTCAAATGGTATTTCTATTTTGAGTTTTTTGAGGAACCTCCATACTGCTTTCCACAATGGTTGAACTAATTTGCAGTCCCACCAGCAGTGTAGGAGGGTTCCCTTTTCTCCACATCCTCGCCAACATTTGTTGTTGTTTGTGTTTTGGATGTTGGCCATCCTCACTGGTGTGAGGTGATATCTCATTGTGGTTTTAATCTGCATTTCTCTGATGATTAGCGATGTGGAGCATCTTTTCATGTGCCTGTTGGCCATCTGAATTTCTTCTTTGGAGAAGTGTCTATTCATGTCCTCTGCCCATTTCTTAATTGGATTATTTGCTTTTGTTTGTTGAGGTGCGTGAGTTCTTTATATATTTTGGATGTCAACCCCTTATCGGATACGTCATTTATGAATATATTCTCCCATACTGTAGGATGTCTTTTTGTTCTACTGATGGTGTCCTTTGCTGTACAGAAGCTTTTCAGCTTGATATAGTCCCACTTGTTCATTTTTGCTTTTGTTTCCCTTGCCCGGGGAGATATGTTCATGAAGAAGTCGCTCATGTTTATGTCCAAGAGATTTTTGCCTATGTTTTTTTCTAAGAGTTTTATGGTTTCATGACTTACATTCAGGTCTTTGATCCACCTTGAGTTTACCTTTGTGTATGGGGCCAGACAGTAGTCCAGTTTCATTCTCTTACATGTAGCTGTCCAGTTTTTCCAACACCAGCTGCTGAAGAGGCTGTCATCTCCCCATTGTATATCCAAGGCTCCTTTATCAAATATTAATTGACTGTGTATGTTTAGGTTAATGTTTGGATTTTCTATTCTGTTCCACTGGTCTGTGGGTCTGTTTTTGTGCCAATACCAAATTGTCTTGATTACTGTGGCTTTGTAGTAGAGCTTGAAGTCAGGGAGCGTAATTCCCCCTGTTTTATTCCTCCTTCTCAGGATTGCTTTGGCTATTCGGGGTCTTTTGTGGTTCCATATGAATTTTAGAATCATTTGTTCCAGTTCATTAAAGAAAGCTGTTGGTATTTTGATAGGGATTGCATTGAATCTGTAGATTGCTTTAGGTAGTATAGCCATTTTGACAATATTTATTCTACCTCCTCATGTACTTTTTGCTATTCTGTATCTTTTTTTTTGAAATGTTTGTTCAAGCCTTTGCCCATTTTTATTGGGTTACTTATTGATTTGTAAGAGTATTTATTTTATATATTCAGGACAAGTCCTTTATCAAATAAATGTATTGTGAATCTTTTTCCTACTCTGTAGCTTTGTTTTTAATTATCTTACTTGGTTAATAAGCAAAGACTTTATTTTTACTGAAGTATGATTTGTCAGATTTTTAATAGTTGGTGCCTTTTGTATCCTGTCCAAGAAATCCTTGCTTAATCCAAATTTCTCCAATTTTTTTGGTCTTTGGTATTTTTTTAAAGAGGTGAAATTAACATAACCCAAAACTAACCATTTTAAAGTGAACGATTCAGTAGCATTTAAGACATTCACAATGTCATACAACCAACACCTCTGTCTAGTCCCAAAAAATGTTTATCATTCCAAAGAAAACCCTGTTGTACCCATTAAGCAATTACTCTCCATTCCTCCCTTCTCCAGCCCCTGACAAAATCACCAATCTGCTTTCTATCTCTATTGATTTACCTGTTCTGGATATTGCACAAATAGAATTAAGCAATATGTGAACTTGTATGTCTGGGTTCATTCACTTAGCATAATGTTTTGGTGTTTATCCTTGTTGGATTAAGTATTAATAGTTCATTCCTTTTTATGGCTGTATAATATTCCAGTGTAGCTATATACCACCCTTTGCTTATCCATTCATCCATTGATGGACACTTAGGTTATTTCCACTTTTGTCTATTTCAAAAAGTGCTGATATGAACATTCATGTGTAAATATTTTGGTGAGCACCTGTTCTCAGTTCTCATGGGGTATAAACCTAGGAATGAAATTGCTGGGTCATATGGTAATTCTGTGTTTAACATTTTGAGGAACCATAGCTGAACTATTTTACATTACCATCAGCAGTATATGAGAGTCCCAATTTGTTTACATCCTCTCTAACACTTGTTATTTTGTTTTATTTTTTTTTAATTGCCATCCTAGTGGGTATGAAATGGTGTCTCGTAGTTTCGATTTGCATTTCCCTAATGACTAATGATACTGAGCATCTTTTCATGTGCTTTTTGGCCATTTGCATGTCTTCTTTGAAGAAATGTCTATTCAAATCCTTCACCCACTTAAAAAATTGGTTTATTTGCATTTATGTTGAATTATGAGTCCTGTATTCTGGATACTAGACCTTTACCAGATACATAATTTGCAAGTGTATTTTCCTATTCTGTATGTTGCTTGTTTGTTTTCTTGATAATGTCTTTCAATGCACAAAATGTTTTAATTTTGGTGAAATAATTTTATTTTTTCTTTTGTTGCTCACATCTAAGAATCCATTGTCAAATCCAACCAGTTGAGATGATCATGTGCTTTTTTCCCCCCTTTGTTCAACTAATGTGTTATATTTCATTGAATGGTTTTGTAAGTTTAACCACCCTTAAATTCTGGTGATAAATCCCACTTGGTCATGGTGTACAGTCCTTTGAATGTGTTGTTGCATCTGGTTTATTAGTATTTTGTGGAAAATTTTTGCATCTATATTCATAAGGGATGTTGATCTGCAGCTTTCTTTTCTTGTGGTGTCCTTGTCTGGCTTTGGTGTGAGGGTGGCATTGGCCTCATATAGTGAATTAGGACATGTTCTCCTATGACCTGGAAAAATTTGAAAAGGATTGGTGTTAATTCTTCTTTAAAGTCTGGTAGAATTCACCAGTGAAGCCATCTAATCAAGAACTTCTCTTGCTGGGAGGTGTTTGATTGGTGACTCACTCTCTTTGTTGTAGGTCTATTCAGACTTTCTATTACTTCTTGGGTCAATTTTGGTAATTTGTTTCTAGGAATTTATTCATTTCACTTGTTAATCCAGTTTGTTGGAGTACAGTTGCTAATAGCATTCTCATTCTTTTAAAAACCACGCTATTGAGGTATGATTGACAGACAAAAAGCTGTACATATTTAATGTATACAACTTGTTGAGTTTGGAATAAGTATAATGTTCATGAACCCATCACCAAAATCAAGGCCATAAATTATCAGCTCCAAAAGATTCCTTCCATCCTCTTTGCTTATTATATTAAATTTTTTTTCTTTTATGGTAAGAGTACTTAAGATCTACCCTCTTAGCTAAATTTTAATTCTACAATACCATATTGTTAATTATAGGCTCTATGTTGTACAGTAGATCTCCAGAACTTACTTATTATGCATAATTGAAACTTTGTACCCTTTGACAGACATCTCTCTATTTCTTCCTCCTACCAGCCCTGGTAATCATTCTGCTCAATGAGTCTGACTATTTTAGACTCCTCGTAACAGTGGGCTCCTGTGGCATCTGTCCCATGTCCGGCTCATTTCACTTAGCATGACATCCGCATGGTCCATCCACGTTGTCGTGATTGGCAGGATTTCCTCCTTTTTTATGGTTGAATAATATTTCAGTGTGTATCTAAATATATGTATATACACATTATCTGTATAAGGATCACATTTTCTTTAGCTATTCAGGTTGTTTTCATATCTTGGATACTGTGAATAATGCTGCAATACACATGGGAGTACAGATGTCTCTTTGAGATCTTGGCTTCTATTCCTTTGGATATATATACTGAGAAGTAGGATTTCTGGGTCAAATGGTAATTCTATTTTTAATTCTTTGAGGAACCTCTGTATTATTTTTCATAGTGACTACACCAGTTTACATTCCCACTGATAGTGTACAGGAGTTCCCTTTTCTCTACACTCTAGCCAACAGTTAATTTTTTTTTGATAATAGCCATTGTAACAGGTGTGAAATGATATTTCATTGTGGTTTTGATTTACATTTTCCTGGCGACTTATGATATTGAGTACATTTTCATATACCTGTTGGCCATTTGGATGTCTTCTTTGGTTAAATGTCTATTCAAGTCCTTTACCTGTTTTTGTTTTTGTTTGTTTCCTGCTGTTGAGTTGTATGAGTTCTTTATGTATTTTGGATATTAACCCCTTTATCAGATAGATGGTTTGCAAATATTTTCTCCCATTCCATAGGCTGTTTTTTCATTTTGTTGATTGTTTCCTTTGCTGTGAAGACAGTCTTCAGTTTGATGTAGTCCCACTTACCTGTTGTTTCTTTTGTTGCCTGTATTTTTGGTGTGCTATCTAAGAAATTATTGCCAAATCCAATGTCTTTGTCTATGTTTTCTTCTAAGAATTTTATTGTTTCAAGCTTTTATGTTTAAGTCTTTAATCCAAATTCTGTTTAGTCTTTTAACTCTTTTGAGTTTATTTTTATAGATGGTATGAGATAAGGATCTGGTATCATTCTTCTGCATGTGGATATCCAGTTTTCCCATCACCACTCACTGAAGAGACTGTCTTTTCCCCATTGTGTATTCTTGGCACCCGTGTCAGAAATCAGTTGACCATAAATATGTGGGTTTATTTCTGGGCTCCCTATTCAGTTCAGGGAGTGTGATACCTCCAGTTTTGCTCTCCTTGCTCAAAATTGCTTTGGCTATTTATGGCCTTTTTTGGTTTCAAATGAATTTTAGGCTTTTTCTATTTCTGTAAAAAAATGCCATTGGGATTTTGGTAAGGATTGCATTGGCTCTGTAGATTACTTTGGGTTATATGGACATTTTAACAAAATTATTCCAGTCCATGAACATGGGATGTTCTTCCACTTATTTGTGGCTTTAATTTCTTTCATAAATGTTTTGTAGTTTTAAATATACAAATCTTTCATCCCCTTGGCTAAGTTTATTCCTAGATATTTTATTATTTTTGATACTATTATAAATGGAGTTGTTTTCTGAATTTCTTCTTCAGATTAGCCATTGTTAGTATATAGAAATACAAATGATTTTTTAATGTTGATATTTGTATCCTGCAACTTTACTGAAAGTGTTTATTAGTTCTAACAGTTGGGTTTCGTGTGTGTGTTTGTGTGTGTGTGTGTGTGTGTGTGTGTGTAGTCTTTAGGGTTTTTTGTTTTCTTTTTTTACATCTGAGATGATGTCATTTGCAAGCATAGATAATCTTAACTTCTTCCTTTTGGATTTAGATTCCTTTTATTTCTTTTTCTTGCCTTATTGTTCTGCTATGACTTCCAGTACTACGTTGAATAGATGAGATAAGAGTGGACATTCATTCCTGTTCCAAATCTTAGAGGGAAAGCTTTCAGTTTTCGCCATTGAGTGTGATGTTAGCTGTGGGCTTTTCATAAATCTCCTTTATTGTGTTGAAGTTAGTTCCTTTTATACCTACTTTGTTGAGAGTGTTTTGTTTTGTTGTCATGAAAGGGTGTTGAATTTTGTCAAATGTTTTTTCTGCATCTCAAGATGATCATATGATTTTTATCCTTCCTCAGTTAAAGTGGCGTCCACATTGATTGATTTGTGTACGTTGGGATCTATGCATCCCAGGGATAAATCCTACTTGGTCATAGTATACAGTCCTTCTAATGTGCTGTTGCATTTGGTTTGCTAGCATTTTTTGGAGAATTTCTGCATCTGTGTTTCGTCAGGAATATTGGACCATGGTTTTCTTTTCTCATGGTGTCTTTGACTTTGTATTAGGGTAATGTTTGCCTCATAAAATGAGTTTAAAGTGTTCCTTCTTTTAGCTTTTGAAAGAATTTAAGAAGGTTTGATATTAATTTTTCTTTAAATATTTGGTAGGATTCACCCATGAAGCTTTCTGGTCCTGGGGTTTTACTTAGGAGTTTTTTAATTACTGCTTTAGTCTATCTTTTATTGGTTTGTTCAGGCTTTCTATTTCTTTTTGATTCAGTCATGATAGGTGTATATTTCTAGGAATTTCTTCATTTCTTCTAGTTGTCCAATTTGTTGTTGTATAACAGTTCCTAATGGTTTTTTATGATCCTTTGTATTTCTGTGGTATCGGTAGTAATGTCTCCTCTTTTACTATATAATTCTATTTATTTGAGTCTTCTCTCTTTTTTCCTTAATTACTCTAGCTAAGGGTTTGTTGATTTTGTTTGTCTTTTTAAGAAAAGCAACTCATAGTTTCATCAATTTTTAAACTGTTTTTCCATATTCTATGGCCTTTATTTCTTCTCTAATCTCTATATCCTTCCTTCTACAATTCTGGGTTTAGTTTGTTCTTTTCCTAGTTCCTTGAGGTATAAAATTAGGTTGTTTGAGATCTTTCTTCTTTTTTACATAGGTATTTATTGCTATAAGCTTCCTACTTACAACTGTTGTTGCTGAATTCTGTAAGCTTTGGAATGTCATGTTTTTATTTGCATTTGTCTCGAGATATTTTTCTAATTACCTTTTTAATTTATTTTTTGGCTCAATGGTTGTTTAAGAGTTTTATTTTAAATTTCCATGTGTTAGTGAATTTTCCCTTTTTCTTTCTATTATTGATTTCTGTTTTCATTCCACTGTGATTGGAAATGATACTTGGAATGAATTCAGTGTTTTTAACTTTATCAAGATTTGTTTTGTGACCTAGCATTTACCCTATCCTGGAGAATGTTCTGTGTGCACCTGAGAATAATTCATATTTTAGAGCTGCCATTGGGTGGGATGTTCTGTATATGCTTCTAAGATCCATTTGGTCTATACTGTTGTTCAGTTCTGCTGTTCCTTATTGACTTTCTCTCGGAACCATTTATCCATTATTGACAGTGGGGTATTAACGTTTCTTATTATTAGTATATTGGTGTGTGTTTCTTCATTTAGATCTGTCAGTGTTTGATTTATATATTCAGATGCTCTGATTTTGTATATACCTATATCCAAAAATTTTATATATTGTTTAATTACCCTTGATCAGTATATAATAACTTACTTTGTCTCTTGTTTTTGACTTAAAGCCTATTTTGTCTGTTATAAGTTCAGCCAACTCTACTCTCTTTTGGTTACCATTTGCATTGTGTATCTTTCTATCTTTCAGCCTATGTGTGTCCTTTGAAGAAATTCAAATTAGGTGAATTTCTTGTGGACAGCATTTTGTTTGGCCTTGTTTTTTAATCCATTGTTCCATTATATGCCTTGGTTTGGATAGTTTAGTCCATTTACATTTATTGGTAGGTGAGGAATTATTATTGACATTTTGTTAATTGTTTTCTGTCTGTAGTTTCTTGTTTCTCTCTTCCTCACTTGTTGCCTTTATTATGGTTTGATTTTTTTATAGTGATACACTTCGATTATTTTCCCTTTATATTTTGTGTATCTACTATAGGTTATTTTCTTTGTACGTACAATGCGTTTTATATCAAATGATTTATAGCTATATCAATCTATTTTAAGCTGACAGCCACTTAACTTCAATCATTACAGAAACTCTACTCCTTAGCACACTGTTATTGATGTCAGATTTTACTTCTTCTTATTTATGTTTCCATTAATAAATTTGTTTAGTTATTCTTAATACTTTTGTCCTTTAACTTTTATGCCAGAATTAAAATTGATTTACTTGCCACCATCACAATATTATAATATTCCATATTTGTCTTTATATGTACCTCTACCAGTAAGATTTACACTTTCATATGCTTTTTGTTACATATTCATTTCATCTTGAAGAACTCCATTTAGCACTTCTTGTAAGACATGTGTAATGGTGACAAACTGCATCAGCTTTTGTTTGTCTGGGACAGTCTTTACCTCTGGTTCATTTTTTTGTTGTTGTTTTTTGTTTTTTTTATCGTTTATTTTATTTATTTATTAACAGGAAAAAGTCACATTTTTATGTAAAAGTTTTTGTCTTAATCTCTTATATATATATATATTTTAATATAATTTATTTTATTATCATTAATCTACAATTACATGTGCAATATTATGCTTAATAAACTACCCCTTCATCAGGTCCCCCCCACCAACCCCATTACAGTCACTGTCCATCAGCGTAGTGAGATGCTATAGAATCACTACTTGTCTTCTCTGAGTTGTACAGCCCTCCCCGTGCCCCCCAACATTACATCTGCTAATCGTAATGCCCCTTTTTCCCTCTTATCCCTCCCTTCCTCCCATTTTCCCCAGTCCCTTTCCCTTTGGTAACTATTAGTCCGTTCTTGGGTTCTGTGAGTCTGCTGCTGTTTTGTTCCTTCAGTATTTTTTCTTTGTTCTTATACTCCACATATGAGTGAAATCATTTGATACTTGTCTTTTTCGGCTTGGCTTATTTCACTGAGCATAATACCCTCTAGCTCCATCCATGTTGTTGCAAATGGTAGGATTTGTTTTCCTCTTATGGCTATATAATATTCCATTGTGTATATGTACCACATCTTCTTTATCCATTCATCTACTGATGGGCACTTAGGTTGCTTCCATTTCTTGGCTATTGTAAATAGTGCTGCGATAAACATAGGGGTGCATCTGTCTTTTTCAAATTGGGCTGCTGCATTCTTAGGGTAAATTCCTAGGAGTGGAATTCCTGGGTCAAATGGTATTTCTATTTTGAGTTTTTTGAGGAACCTCCATACTGCTTTCCACAATGGTTGAACTAATTTGCAGTCCCACCAGCAGTGTAGGAGGGTTCCCTTTTCTCCACATCCTCGCCAACATTTGTTGTTTGTGTTTTGGATGTTGGCCATCCTCACTGGTGTGAGGTGATATCTCATTGTGGTTTTAATCTGCATTTCTCTGATGATTAGCGATGTGGAGCATCTTTTCATGTGCCTGTTGGCCATCTGAATTTCTTCTTTGGAGAAGTGTCTATTCATGTCCTCTGCCCATTTCTTAATTGGATTATTTGCTTTTTGGGTGTTGAGGCATGTGAGTTTTTATATATTTTGGATGTCAACCCCTTATCGGATACGTCATTTATGAATATATTCTCCTATACTGTAGGATGTCTTTTTGTGCTACTGATGGTGTCCTTTGCTGTACAGAAGCTTTTCAGCATGATATAGTCCCACTTGTTCATTTTTGCTTTTGTTTCCCTTGCCGGGGAGATATGTTCATGAAGAAGTCGCTCATGTTTATGTCCAAGAGATTTTTGCCTATGTTTTTTTCTAAGAGTTTTATGGTTTCATGACTTACATTCAGGTCTTTGATCCACCTTGAGTTTACCTTTGTGTATGGGGCCAGACAGTAGTCCAGTTTCATTCTCTTACATGTAGCTGTCCAGTTTTTCCAACACCAGCTGCTGAAGAGGCTGTCATCTCCCCATTGTATATCCAAGGCTCCTTTATCAAATATTAATTGACTGTATATGTTTGGATTAATGTTTGGATTTTCTATTCTGTTCCACTGGTCTGTGGGTCTGTTTTTGTGCCAATACCAAATTGTCTTGATTACTGTGGCTTTGTAGTAGAGCTTGAAGTCGTATCTCCACTCTAATCTTTTTCTATTGCTAGCTTTGGGTTTAGTTTGCTCTTCTGTTTCTAGTTCTAAAATGTATTAAGTTAGATTATTGATTTGAGATCTTCTTTTTAAATGTAGACATTTATAGGTTTCCCTCTGAGCACTGCTTTTTCTGCATCCTGTAAGTTTTGTCGTGTTGTGTTTTTGTTTTCATCCATCTCATGGTATTTACTCATTTCCCTTATTTCTTTCTTGATTCTTTGGTTTTTAAAAAGTGTGCTGTGATTTCCACTCATTTTTTAATTTTCCAGTTTTCCTTCTGTTATTGATTTTCAGTTTCCACTCTAGTCAGAGAAGATACTTTGTGTGAGTTCAGTTTTTTAAAATGTATTGAAACGTGTTTTGTTGCCAAAAAAAAAATTTTGGAGTATGTTCCATGTGCACTTCAGAAGAATATATGTCTTGGTGTTGTGAGGTGGAATGTTTCATGTATGTCTGTTAGATCTATTGTTTATACTGTTTTTCAGGCCATCTGTTTCCGTATAGATCTTCTGTCCAGTTTTTCCACTTATTACCAAGAGTGGGATATTGAAGTCTCCAACAATTATTGTGGAACCATCTATTTCTCCATTTCTGTCAGTTTTTGCTGTGTGTATTCTAGGGATCCATTTAGGTGTATGTGTTTATAATTGTTGTGTCTTATTGATGGATTGACCCTTTCATCAATATATAATGCCCTTATTTGTGTCTTATAACAATTTTTGACTTCACATCCATTTTTAGTATCTATTCTTTCAACGATACCACTCTGTCTTGATTACTATAGCTTTAGAGTAAGTCTTAAAGTTGCATAGTGTCAGTACTCTGACATTGTTTTTCTCCTTCAGTATTGTTTTTGCTATTCTGGGTCTTTTGACTCTCAATATAAACTTTGGAATCAGTTTGTCAATATCCACAAAGTAACTTGCTAGGATTTTAATTTGGATTTCATTGAATCTACAGATAAAGTTGAGAAGAACTGACATTTTGACAATATTGAGTTTTTCTATCCACAGACATAGATTATCTCTCCATTTCTTTAATTCTTTGATTTATTTCATCATAATTTTATAGTTTTCCTCATGTAGATCTTGTACATATTTTGTTAGATTAAATCTAAGTATTTCATTTTTTTGGCACGCTAATGTAAGTGGTATTGTGTTTTTAATGTCAAATTCTCTTTACTCATTGATGATATATAGGAAAATGATTGACTTTTATATATTAACTTTGTATTCTGTAACCTTCTTATAATCACTTAGTTTCAGAAACTTTTATTCATTATTTTAGATTTTCTACATAGATGATCATGTCATCTGCAAACAAAAACTTTTACTTCTTCCTTCTTTATATGTATACCTTTTCTTTTCTTTTTTCTTTCATTTCTTTTCTTGTTTTATCTGGTTACATTAGCTAGAACTTCCAGTATGATGTTGAACAGAGTGGGGAAAGGGAATATCCTTGCATTTTTCCTAATCTTAACAGGAAAGCTTTGAGTTTCTCACCACTGAGTATAATGTTAGCTGTGGATTTTTTATTGGTGTACTTTATCAAAATTGAAGAAGTTCCCTTCCATTCGTATTTTGCTGAGAGTTTTTAATTACGGATATTTAGTTTTATCAAACTTTTTCTGCATCCATTGGCATAATCAGGTGATTTTTCTTCTTTAGCCTGTTGAAGTAATGAATCACATTAATTGATTTAAAAATGTGAACTCGCCTTGCATAGCTGGAATACATCCCACTTAGTGTGGTGTATAATTCTTTTTATATATGTGAGATTTGATTTGCTAGTATTTTGTTGAGGATTTTATTTCTATGTTCATGAGAGATATTGGTCTGTAGTTTTCTTGTATTGTCTTTGTCTGGCTTTGGTGTCAGGGTGATACTGGCCTCATAGAATGAGTTTTGACTCTGTCTTCTTGAAGAGATTGTAGAGAATTGATATAATTCTATTTTAAATGTTTGGTATGATTCTTCAGTGAACCCACCTGAGACTGTTGCTGTCAATGATCATGGGATCTGTAATGATGTCTTCTCTGTCTTTTCTGATGTTAGTATTTGTTTCTTCATTCTTTTTTTTTTCCCAGTTAGTCTGACAAGGGGTTTATTAATTTTATTGATCTTTTGAAAGAACCAGGTTTTGGCTTCAATTATTTTCTCTATTTAAATTCTCTATTTTCAATTTCATTGATTTCTAATCTAATTTCTATTTTTTTCTTCTGCTTACTTTGGGTTTAATTTGCTCTTCTTTCCCTAGTTCCTTAAGATGAAAGGTTAGATCACTGATTTCAGATCTTTCTTTTCTAAGTTATGCATTCATTACTATAAATTTCCCTCTAAGCACTGCTATTGTTGCATCTCACAAGTTTTGATAAGTGATATTTTCATTTCATTGAATATATTTTAAAAATTATCTTGAGATTTATGCTTTGGTCCATGTAATATGTTGTTTATTCTCCAAGAATTTTGGAAATTTTCTAGCTATTTTTCTGTTAATGATTTTTAGTTTAATTGCATTTTGGTTTGAGAGCAGACAATGTATGATTTCTATTCTTTTACATGTGTAAAGATGTGTTTTATGGCCCAGAATGTGTATTGTCTTGTTGAATGTTCCATGTGAACTGAGAATAATGTATTTCTGTTGTTCTTGGATGAAGCAGTCCATAGATGGCAATTATATCCGGTTGGCTGCTGCTGAGTTCAGCTGAGTCTTTACTGGTTTTCTGCCTGCTGCTTCTGACCATTTCTGATAGAGCGATGTTGAAGTCTCCAGTCATAACAGTGGAATCATCTCCCTGATTCAGAAAGACACATGCACCCCTATGTTTATCGCAGCACTATTTACAATAGCCAAGAAATGGGAGCACCCTAAGTGTCCATAAGTAGATGAATGGATAAAGAAGAGATGGTACATATACACAGTGGAATATTATTCAGCCATGAAAAGAAAACAAATCCTACCATTTGAAACAACGTGGATGGAGCTGGAGGATATTATGCTCAGTGAAATAAACCAGGCGGAGAAAGACAAGTGCCAAATGATTTCACTCATTTGTGGAGTATAGCAATGAAGCAAAACTGAAGGAACAAAACAGCAGCAGACTCACAGACTCCAAGAAGGGACTAGTGGTTACCAAAGGGAAGGGGTTGGAGAAGGTGGTAGGTGGGGAGGGAGGGAGAAGGGGATGAAGGAGCATTGTGATTAGCACACATAATGTAGGGAGAACACGGGGACGGCAGTACAGCACAGAGAAGACAAGTAGTGACTCTGTAGCATCTTACTGCACTGATGGACAGTGACTGCAGTGGGGTGGGGATGGGGACTTGATAATATGGGTGAATGTAATAACCACAATGTTGCTCATGTGAAACCTTCATGAGACTGTATATCAATGATACCTTAATAAAAAAAATAATAGTGGAATCATCTATTTCTCCTTGCAGTTCTATCAGTTTTTATCTTGCATATTTGGACACTGAGTTGTTAGGTATATACACATTAAAGATGTTCTATCTTCTTGGAGTACTGACCCCTTTATCATTATGTAATGCTCCTCTTATCCCTGGCATATTTCCCTGCTCTGAAATTAATATAGCTATTTCTTTTTTCTTTTAATTAGTTAGCATGGTGTACCTTCCTCCATTCTCCCCTATCCCCCTTTTCATTTCTTCTTTACGTATATTGGGATATTCCCCAGTAAAGCCATCTAAGTTTTCTATAATCATGTAATTTGTGTCTTTCTACAAATTTATCCATTTCATCTGAACTGTCTAATTTATTGGCATAGAGTAGGACCAGTAGTAATGTTCCATCTTTTCTTTCTGATTTTGTTAATTTGTGTCTATTTTCTTCTTTTCTTGGTAGCTGCAACTAAGGATTTGCCAATTTTGTTGATTTTTCAAAAGAACCAACTTTTGGTTTTATTGTTTTTCCTCTATCACTTTTCTGTTTTGTATTTTACTGATTTCCATACCAATCTATACTAATGTCTTCTTTCTCCTTGCTTTAGGTTTAGTTTAATGTCCTTTTTCTAGTTTTTAAGGTTATTTGAGACCTTTTTTATTATCTGGATATTTAAAAATTAGACACTGCTTTAGCTACATCCCGTAAAGTTTGTTAAGATTTCTTTTCCTTTTCATTCAGTTCAAGATTTTTTTAACTTCCATTGTAATTCCTGGGTTTAGAGAAGTCTATTGTCTAGTTTTCAAATATTTGTGGTTTTCCAAGTTTTCTTTTTCTTGGAATCTTTAATTTAATTCCATTGTGGTAGGAGAACATAATTATTATGATTTCAATCTTTAAAAATTTATTTAGACCTATTCTATGGCCAATCATATGCTCTATCCTGGAGAGTATTCACATGTACTTGAATATGTATTCTGCAGACACTAGGTGGTATTCTATAAATATCCATTAGGTCCACTTACATGGTGTGGTTTTTTTACATTTTCTGTAATTGTGATTATTTTGTCTACTCATTCTATCAGTTTTTGAGAGAGGATTATTAAAACCTCCAATTATTATTGTTGACTTTTCTAATTCTCCTTTCAGTTCTGCAAGCTTTTGCTTCATGTGTTTTGGGGCCTTTTTGTTAGGTGCACCTACATTTATAATTGTTATATTGTCCTGATGTGTTGGTCCTTTTATCATTATGAAATATCCCTTTTTGTTTCCCTGGTATTATTTCTTCTCTTAAAGTCTACTTTCTCTTATAGGGTCATTCCAGCTCCCTTTTCTCATCCTTTTACTGCCAACGTATTTGTGTCTTTGAATCTAATCTATGTCTCTTGTAGACAACATATAATTGGATCTCATTTTTTTTTAATTCAGCCTGACAATCTTTGTGTTTTAGTCTGAGTTTTAGCCCATTCACACTTAATGTAATTATTGATATGGCTAGATTTATGTATAATTTTGCTGTTTGTTTTTTACTTGTTTAATTTCTATTTTTTTGTTATTGTTTTGTCTCACTGTCATTGCACTCTTTTGGGCTAAGTAAATTTTTTTTAGTGCACCATTTAAATTTCTCTGATGATTTTTATTTATTTATTTTTGTTTTTTTATTTTTTTAATATAATTTATTTTATTATCATTAATCTGCAATTACATGTGCAATATTACGGTTATTAAACTACCCCTTCATCAGGTCCCCCCCACCAACCCCATTACAGTCACTGTCCATCAGCGTAGTGAGATGCTATAGAATCACTACTTGTCTTCTCTGAGTTGTACTGCCCTCCCCGTGCCCCCCCAACATTACATCTGCTAATCGTAATGCCCCTTTTTCCCTCTTATCCCTCCCTTCCCGCCCATTTTCCCCAGTCCCTTTCCCTTTGGTAACTATTAGTCCGTTCTTGGGTTCTGTGAGTCTGCTGCTGTTTTGTTCCTTCAGTATTTTTTCTTTGTTCTTATACCCCACATATGAGTGAAATCATTTGATACTTGTCTTTTTCGGCTTGGCTTATTTCACTGAGCATAATACCCTCTAGCTCCATCCATGTTGTTGCAAATGGTAGGATTTGTTTTCTTCTTATGGCTGAATAATATTCCATTGTGTATATGTACCACATCTTCTTTATCCATTCATCTACTGATGGACACTTAGGTTGCTTCCATTTCTTGGCTATTGTAAATAGTGCTGCGATAAACATAGGGGTGCATATGTCTTTTTCAAACTGGACTGCTGCATTCTTAGGGTAAATTCCTAGGAGTGGAATTCCTGAGTCAAATGGTATTTCTATTTTGAGTTTTTTGAGGAACCTCCATACTGCTTTCCACAATGGTTGAACTAATTTGCAGTCCCACCAGCAGTGTAGGAGGGTTCCCTTTTCTCCACATCCTCGCCAACATTTGTTGTTGTTTGTGTTTTGGATGTTGGCCATCCTCACTGGTGTGAGGTGATATCTCATTGTGGTTTTAATCTGCATTTCTCTGATGATTAGCGATGTGGAGCATCTTTTCATGTGCCTGTTGGCCATCTGAATTTCTTCTTTGGAGAAGTGTCTATTCATGTCCTCTGCCCATTTCTTAATTGGATTATTTGCTTTTGTTTGTTGAGGTGCGTGAGTTCTTTATATATTTTGGATGTCAACCCCTTATCGGATACGTCATTTATGAATATATTCTCCCATACTGTAGGATGTCTTTTTGTTCTACTGATGGTGTCCTTTGCTGTACAGAAGCTTTTCAGCTTATTATAGTCCCACTTGTTCATTTTTGCTTTTGTTTCCTTTGCCCGGGGAGATATGTTCATGAAGAAGTCGCTTATGTTTATGTCCAAGAGATTTTTGCCTATGTTTTTTTCTAAGAGCTTTATGGTTTCATGACTTACATTCAGGTCTTTGATCCATTTTGAGTTTACTTTTGTGTATGGGGTTAGACAGTAGTCCAGTTTCATTCTCTTACATGTAGTTGTCCAGTTTTTCCAACACCAGCTGCTGAAGAGGCTGTCATCTCCCCATTGTATATCCAAGGCACTTTTTATCAAATATTAATTGACTGTATATGTTTGGGTTAATGTTTGGATTTTCTATTCTGTTCCACTGGTCTGTGGGTCTGTTTTTGTGCCAATACCAAATTGTCTTGATTACTGTGGTTTGTAGTAGAGCTTGAAGTCAGGGAGTGTAATTCCCCCTGTTTTATTCCTCCTTCTCAGGATTGATTTGGCTATTCGGGGTCTTTTGTGGTTCCATAGGAATTTTAGGATTATTTCCAGTTCATTGAAGAAAGCTGTTGGTAGTTTGATAGGGATTGCATTGAATCTGTAGATTGCTTTAGGTAGTACAGCCATTTTGACAATATTTATTCTTCTAGCCAAGAGCATGGGATGCATTTCCATTTGGTAGTGTCCTCTTTAATTTCTCTTAG
>JAVSCE010002498.1:0-28245 GCA_032199065.1 Smutsia gigantea | reverse complement strand
AATTATAAAGGGCCTAGAAAACCACAGAAATCTTCAGGCATTATCCCTAAGCTCTGGTAACTGTAAGTGCTTAGGCAGCATGATGATTCAGAAAACATGTGCCTGGTATACTCAATGAGTTTATAATTTCCCCCCATTTTCTTATTCAGGATCCAAATGAACATGTTTAATTGACCAAGTATTTTCAAAACTGGTGAGAAGAGGAAAACTGAATTCTTAAGCACTTACTATTCAGGTACTTCATGTAAATTATTAATTAATCCCAACAAACTTGTGAAGTAAATATTTTCCCCATTATGTATATGAAGAAACCAAAGCTCAAGAGATTAAGCAAACAGATCACAGTGAAATAAGTGGTAAAGTTGGAGCCAGGCCTTTTCTCCTTCTGTCATAACTCACTGCCTTTTCCTTGCTATGCAAACCTTACTGCGTTTATACGTAGCACTAAGAGAAAGCAAAGAAGAGCCTACCTTCTCCTGTAGGTTCCCCATGTAGCCCAGATACAACCTGATAGCTTCAATTAAGGTGATTAGGATTATAACAGTGATCACAATGAATTTGTAGTAATCAGGCAAGATTGAATACTAAAAAACAAAAATCAACATGTTTATAAAATCTCACATGTAGTAAAACTGACCTGGGATAGAAAAAAATTAAGAACTTTAATTTCATAGACAATGTAATAATGCCAGAGATGGGCTGAAGAGACCTCAGCAGAGGTATTAAAGAATTGACTTACCTTCATCTGAAGCATCATAACGTTGCTTACCCACCAAAGTGGGAAAAAGTAAGTGTTAAAATAAAGTGACATCTGCAATTCCAAACTGGAAACCATTTCATTATCTGCAGAAGAAATAGAAAAGAATAAACTCTTAATCCTGGTCTTTGCCCTATAAATCCTTTACTTCCTTAGAATTAGTAACTACAGTATTGGCTCGAAACTTCAAATTTGAAATCTATTTATAATCATTGATAGTGAAAGGAAATATTCATAACACTATTTCATATATTGGCTACTTAGGAGTATGTTTCATATTTTTCAATTACTTTTTTTCATTTTGCCATTATAGTCTGCTGACTTTTTTGCCACTACTGGTATAGAATTAATATGGAATGTCAGTATGAATCTCACTGAACAGGTAACAATTATTAACTCCTTTGTAGAAGTCTATGTAAAGAGCCTATAAAATGAACACAAAATATATAAAAACTAATCTCACATATAAATATCATATAAAATCTCTGTAAATTATAATTAGACACAAACCACTTCTAAGAAGATCTTTATCCCACCCTTCCATTAATACCCATTTAATGCCACTTTTTTCATAAATCCTCTCTGATTGTATTCCCCAACCCCAGTAGAAACCTCTTTCTCTCTAGGTACTTATCACTGTAACCTGTGTATAAGAAGTGTTAGCAAAGAACCACCCTCCCCTCACTTGAGGTGCAGTCTAGTGTACTGAAAAGATCATGAGCTTTGCAGTCCAAGTAAACCCAGAACTTCCCAAAGTCCCGCATAACTCTGGATGCCAGACTTGGGATAAGTTATTTAACCTCTTTAGCCTCAATTTCTTCATCTGTAAGGTGGTAACATCAAAATTATCTCACAGGTTGTTTGTTGAGGATTAGAGGTAACAAATTATTTCACCCTAGCACCATGCCTGGCACTTTGTAGGCACTCAATAAATCATTAGTCCCCTTTCCTCCTTTTACTTATACACGGCTTCATTTTAAGCACAGAACACATTCTACCACATTTGAGAGCCTCATAGAATGTAGCACCTTGCTTTAAACATGGTAAATAACAAATATGCCTAAGCATAAAGAATGAATTAATGAAAATATACAGTCATAAAGACATTATCAGTGTAGTCATTTGTGATAGATGAGTTTCATTTGTCTAGGCTGATTACATAATACCTTTTGCTTTTATGTAAGGGAGATAAACCCTAAATTATTCAATTTTTTAATTTAAACCTTACAAATTCATCCTAAATTTGACTAAATTCTAACAATTTAAGAGCAGATACATGTTTTGAAATCAACTCTAAATGAGAAAATTTACAGAAGCTCTAAAATAAATTTCTTAAAAACAGATTTTTCCCCTTTTATCCACAGAGTACTTTGTATCTGTCACTTAATAATTTAAAATATAAGAAATATTCATGGTCTCTTGCATCAACAATGTTTCCCTTAGTTCCAAAAACATGCCTGATTATTGTATTATAATGTACTTTAAAAATTCTGTTATTATAATCTACGTTTGCTTGTACCTATTAAATTATCACTGATACAGGAATGAATTCTTAAAATCTGTTAAATATGAAGGCAACTCACCAGCCTAAGATATTTTTCATAACAATAGTACAACTCTTGGTCAGCTGTGTACATGGTAATGAAATAAATACACTTGTAATTACAGTGCAAATAACCAAACCTTCTGATACACAAAGAAGAAAATGTGGAAAAATAGTAAATTAGTTAAGCTGAAAATCTTAATACCTTTGGAGCAGAAACTAGCCAAATTTTGCAGTTTTTAAGTTAGAAATTTTGTGCCTGAGCATCTTAAGAATTATGCCATGTCTATTTCAGCAGATCAAACCTATAATCACACAATTTAAAACCAAGTTAATATGTAAATGTACCTTCAAAGCACAAGACATGAATTTAGTAAATTTTGCAAAAGTATAAGTGAGTTCTGTAAATGGAATTTAAATTACAACATTATATAAATCAGGGGTAGGCAAACTACCAGCCAGCTGCCTGCTTTGTACAGCAAGTGAGCTAAAAATTATTTTCAAATTTTTAAATGGTTGGGGGGAAAAAAATCAGTATTTTATGAAACTGAAAATCATGAAATTCCAATTTTAGTGTCCATAAATAAAGATTTATTGGAACACTGCCGTGTCTATGCAATTACCATTATCTTTGGCTGCCAGAGACCTATAGCCTGCAAAGTCTAAAATATTTACTATCCGGCTTTTTACATAAAATGCTCACCCCGGTACCTTGCATCATCAGGTTTTAGTGCCTGTTAAGCCTCAGCTTTAGTATCAGAAATGTAAAAAACGAATTTTTCATATTACGTTTTTCTCTGTATACCCTAATCATAACAGGCCCAAATGTGGGGGACAGTCAAGTAATCAGGATTAAAAAAAAGAAACTATGGGAATTAATTTTTCTCTGCTCCCTTTAAAAAAATTCCTAAAGTAAGCAAGAGGAAAAGGTGTTTATTTTCCAACAGTTCAGTGATTAAAAAACAAAACAGAACAAAACAAAAACACATGGGTTTGGTTGACAGTGTGTTGTTTATCATTAAGATTTAAGATGGGGAGACTGTTGTGGAGGAAACTGCGTTACCGCTTGTCAGTCATGTTAAATGTAGCACCGTGGTATTTGTTACCAGATTTAAGGAGAGGATACACAGGGGAGGGTAAGAAGGCAGGGGAAGGGACGAGTTTTGTTGAAGGGGATGCTAGTGTGGCAGCTGCCACTCTGGAGTGGATAGCGGTTTAAACCTGACTCATTAAAAAAACTTAATTCCATCTCTTCTGCCAGAAAACGGACTTAAGGTGGAACGTACTTGTTTTGCTAGGAGAAGAGAAAAGAAGAAGAGATTTTACCGCGGTGGGGGTATAAATGAGGGCCTGCCTGCGTTGTTTTCACTCCATCCTAGCTAAAAAAAGCCAGGGTGGACGTATCAGTGGAAAAGCAACGTCAGCCTTCGCGGAGGGTGCGGGCCAGAGCATGTGCTGCTAAGACTGCGTTTATGTTTTCATTTTTCGAGGAAGGATGGCGCGACCTCAGCTGCCCCGTTTGCAATTCGCCGGCCAGGCTGCAGCACGATCAATCCAAGACCCGTCGGGAATCCAGGCCAGAGGCGCCCAAACCCTCTCCCATGCCCCAACCCTTGGTCTGGCCCTTCCCCCAAGACTCTTCCTGCACTGCGGAAAACTCGCTGAAGGCGAAACCGCCATTTTAGGTCCGGGCAAAATGTGGCCGCGCCAGGTCCTTGATGGGCCACACCCCCTGCGCTGGGCCTAGGCCACTCACCCGGACCCTCGCTGTACTCCGGCCCGGTCCTGTTGGAGTCGCTGAACACGGTCCGGCTGAAGTCCCCCAGCCGCTGGCGGACCGGATCTGGCAACTCCATGCCGGGCCGCAGCGCGGTCGCGCGGCGCAGCCGCGCTCTGCGGTTCCCATGGCAACTGGGCGCCGCGAGGCGCCGAGCACCAGGACGCACGCGCGGCAGGCTGCAATGCGGGGCTGAGGCGCTGGTCGCGAGTCTCCGCGCACGGAGACGTGTGTGGAAAGCTGGTTGTTGTCGAGCCCCTGAGCGGGGTGAAAAACGGCAGGTTCCTCAATCCCGTTTTAAGCCCCACCATTTTAACTAGAAACAATATATATATATAATATTCCTAATGTATAATATATATATTTCTACAAGAGTGTGTGTGTGTGTGTGTGTGTGTGTGTGTATATATATATATATATATATATATATACATATCTTCGACACATTACATCGCAGCATCTTAAAAAAAATGCTTATAATGAATATTTGATGATACGGAATAACTAAGTAAAAATAAGAAACCAGAAGTTGAACTAAATCGAAATGAACCTAATTTAGCAAAATGTGCTTTTGTGTGTGTGTGTAAATATGTGGGGAGCAGAGACGGGGAGGACTAACATAAGCATTATGGCGTAAAGAAAAGACTAGAAGGAAATAATCCAAAATGTTAATAGTTATTTCTGGAGAGTGGGTTATGGGTGATTTCAATTTTTTGAAATGGCTTCTGTATCCTTCAGCTTTCTCTCAAGTTGTATTATTAAAAAAAAAAACAAAGTATAATATACATACAGAAAAGGACACAAACTGATTATACATTTGTAACCAGCACCTAGATCAAACAACAGAACCTTACCAGCACCCCCAGAATGTTCACCTTCCTATTCTCTTACAGTCACTAACCCCCACTTCTAACTGCCCTTTCCTGACTTCTTAGACATAGAGTAGTTTTGTCTATTTTAATGCCTTATATAAAAGTAACCATACAGTAAGTGCTTTAAAAAAAATCTGGCTCTTTGTGCTCAAAATTTTTTGTATAAAATTCTATCATATCGTTGAGTGTAGATACTTTTTCCATGCTGTGTTTGACCGTACCCCAAGACGTTCCTCCATTCTGCTGTTGATGAGCATCTGTATATTTTCTAGTTTGGAGTTATTGTGAATAGTGCCTCTGTTGGTTAAAATATGCCTCTTGGTGAACATATGTGTGCATTTGTGCTGAGTTTTCTCCTAGAGGTGGAGTTGCTAGCTTATGAAGCACACCCTTTGATACTGCCTATAGTTTTCTGAAAGAGGTTGTACAGATTTCTACTGCCTCCAGCAATGTATGAGCATTCCTGTTGCTCCTTATCTGTCAACAACACTTGATATCTTCCTTTCCTTTTAGCCATTCTGATGTGTTTGTGGTGAACAGTATTATTTTAATTTATTTTTTACAATCAAAAGGAAAGCCACACGTCTTTATAAATGTCCAGAGGAGAGTAAGGGAAGAAATAGCTACATGGCTAGAATTTCAAAATGATTTGACAGATGTTTATTGCATTCTTGCTGCTATTTTGTGTATTGTACTAGGCCAATTAGGAATATTGTCCCTCATCATCAAGAAGCTCAGCACAGTGAGAAAGTGAGAGATGTAGAAACAAGAACAATACACTTTAGTAAAGGAACAGAGGTGAGGAAGCTATTTTGGTTGAAGATGTCAGGGAAATCTGGCAAACTTCTGCGCCCCTTCAAGTTGGAGCTCAAACAGGTTTTCAGGATCTCCCTGAAGCTGGCTGAAGGGCCCTCTCTCTGTTTCTCAAAGCATCTTCCTCTGTGTTACTTTGGTCACAGTGCTGGGCACACTGTACTAGAATTGTCTATTTGTGTCTAGCTCTTGCTAGTTCATAAGCTCTTTGAGGTCAGGGATGTATTTTCATCTTCATATCCTGCCCACTAGCACCTGACCCAGAGTAGGAGCTGTGTTGATTGAATTATAATTTGAACATCTCATTGTGGAAAGCAATTGGCAATATGTACAAATTGCCTTTAAAATATTCCTGCCTTTAACAAAATGGTCCAAATTTTAAAGCTCTACTTTTAGGAGATAATCATAAAAACAAAGTTTTATACACCAAGGTATTACTTCAAAATTATTGATATTACTTTTTAAAAAGTGGGGATGGGGGAACATTTGAAGTGTCCATCCATAGAGCCTAGTTAAGCATATTGTGACATTCATGGTGAGGTGTTGGGCTGTAAGTGGAAAGGATGCCCTGGAAGCAGAGAGAGCAGGGTTCAAACCCCCCAAAATTCTCATTTTACCACCTAAGAGCTGTGCAATTGATTTCAGACCTTTGTTTTATAAATTGAGAATAATAATCTACTGTGATGGTTGATGTGGAGATTATATCACTAAATAAGTCTTTCCATAACTCATAGTTATCATTGACACATCTATTAAAATGATGTTTGTGAAGAAAAAACACCTCCAGTGGAGTGAAATCATACCAGTGTTTAATTTTCTGAATTCAGTTGTACCTTCTAGGTAATACCTCGCTATTGCTTTCCTAGTAATGACAGTGTATGTGATTAACCATAGAACAGGTCATGCATGTTAACCAAATTTATTAAAAGCCTGAGTGAATTCTTTTAAAGATTTTTCCTAGTATGGGAAAAAAGATGTGAAACACCTTGCTCAGACTGCAGTTATTTCATCAAAATTCTGGAGGAAAAAATTGATAGAATTATGGATTTTTTCCTTTTAATTTTATTTATTGTTCAGATGTCATATTAAGCATGCATTTCATAGTTTGAAACAAATTTTATTAAAAATAAATTGAGGAAGAGGCAATGATAATGCAAAAATATATTAAGAGAAAATTTGAGAGAAATAAACTGTGGTTTGGAAACATTCCTGTCATTATTGCTGTCACAAATGGTAAAAAGTTCTCAAAAATGGTAAAAAGTTCTCAAAAAACTTTCCAAATATTATTTTGTTAGTTGCTCAAAATATTTATAGCAACCACATTAATTAAATACTGAAGAACAGAGAAGGGAATCCACTTTCATTGAATCAAGAAACTGGTGTAATTTGGGTTTCCCATATTCTAGGCCTATTGCTCAGAATCTGAAGAAAGAAGTATGGAGTCTCCACTCTTAAAATTATAGGAATTATTCCCTTATTATGAGATTAATAAATAATCCTATGGAGTTAAATGTTTATTTCTTATACCAATGTTGATGGTCAGAGTAATAGCTGCTTCTCCAACAATTGTTTAATGTATTTCATTGGGATTTAATTACATTTATGGTTTACTTTCCTAAATGTTTTCCCCCAAATTTTGAGCCTAGCGTAATGGTTTGTTTCTCTTTGACAAGAAGCAAAGTTGTCTGGTAATAAGGTATTATCCTTTGTGATAAGAAACTGATTTGAAGAGTTATTTAAATTACTCCTTGGTTTTAATAAAGACATCAGTTCTTTCTACTTGATACTAATAAAGACTTCAGAAACAATATTTTTAAGTGGACATATTACTCAATTTATTGCCTTAAAATGAACTGTGAAACATTTCTAAGAATTCATATAAATTTAAAAGATAGGTTGTGTATTTGGGTATAATATCTTCAGATATGATTCGACATCAGCATTCACAATTTAAAAACTTACTCTAAATTACCTGAAATGTAATCTTAAATCTTCAAGTTGTTAATGGATAATCAAAGCTTTTTGAATCACAAGTGCCATATATTCTATTGACAGCACTTTTCAAAGGCTTGTAAGAAAGAGGCTATGAATTATATAGAAAGTCAAATCTCATGAAAGGAATTTTTCTTACTATATTAAATGATTTTTCAAAGCTGACTTTAATATTTTGCCTTCAAAGATATTCCCATCGGGTATTATTATTAGAAAATCATTTCTTTTTAAAATCCTTTAAAAATGGTTCTGTGGTGTTTGTGTTAGATTGCCACACCATTCATCTGCTAGAGCAAGCAGCTGTTCAGTGTGTCAGCTATGTGGGAGATGGAAATGACAAACCGAGGGAAGATCAGTAAAACCAAACCTGCTAAAGAAATCTCAGATCTGTCAAGTGAATTGTGATACTGATTAGATGCAAGTGGCCATTTTATTGAATATGAAATGAGTTTTATTTTTAGTAGTGATAGTATTACTGTTCTAACAATGTTTTCTATTTACACTATGTAAATTGTACCCTTTTTAAGGTACATTTAGATACATTACGTTCCCTTTTTTAGAAGAAAATTTATCTTTTATTGGCTATACAACATATTGCTCTCTATCCTTGTACTAAACATTGATACCTTGTATTCTCTTGCTTGTTTTATGTGGTTCTACTTTGTCTTCAATAGTATACTGTACCTTGCTTAGTCATGTTCAATTTTGATCCCCAATTACATCAAGATTATAAGAGTAGAAATCTCATAAATGGACAATTTAGTATTAAAATGAAAGGTGTACTCATAGTTAAAGAGTTCAAATATATTTGATTTATTTATTATATTTATTTAGATAAATAACACAACTCTCCAAATTTTCTTGAAATTAATTTGCCTTGCAGAATAGAAAATCATTGCAATTATTCCTGTATCCCTTTCCCATTTTATCTTTAGTTAATACAGAATTGTTCTTTTTCTTTTTCAACGCATGCTGTGAAGATTAACAGAAGTTCCAGGTGGTTGGAGACAAGTGTAATAGGATGTCAACAGGCATGTTCCCTGGGCCCTGGCTAAATTCCAAAGCTGTGCACAGAAGGTGGTAAGTTCACATATTCTAAGTTCAGGGACCACCTATGGTTAGGCCAGCCTACTAAGAAATGCCAATACAGGGAAACAGACCTAGCAACAAGCATTCCCCAAACCACCTGATCCTTACTCCCTGCAGTACAAGGAAACTGTCAGTAGAGAAGAGATTAGCCTTTTATAGAGTAGAATATTCGTAAAGATTCTCTATGAATCCCTATTTTCTCCCTTCATCCCATTTTCTCTGTAAGAGAGGAGATGGAGGTACTTCTTGCTCCCAAAGTCTAGAGAAAAGCTCTCAAGGGAATTGCTTATAAAGTTTAGAGATGCCAGCTTTCCCCCTCTGCTAAGCTGGAGATTGGTGATGGTCTTACCTCTGTCCTCTTTTGGACCAGCAATGTTCACAGTTCCAGGACAAAGAGAGGGGGCCGTAGAAAGATGGCCTATTTCCTCCTCCAAGAGAGGCTGGTATCTGGGCCCCTTATGGAAGAGATCCAGTGGTGCAAGATATGCCTCAGAGAACTGGGCAGCAAGTAGGTACCCCAAGAACCCTTGTCAATGAGGGTGCCAGAACTTGGATTCTTTCTGGTATAGAGAGCACTGAAAATCTGACAGGGTTAACTAGAGAAGCAACACCATCCTAAAGAGAGAATTGCAATATTCCTAAGGGAGCCCTGTAAGATATTTACTTCCCCATTCCTCCTCTTGCCCTAACATAGAAGGGAAGCACCAAAAAAAAAAAAAAAAAGAGAGAGAGAGGGAAAGGTGTAAAAGTAGAGCACTCTTGTCCTTAACCTCCCACACTCATGTATTCCAGGCTACTAGCAACAGTCTTGTCTGCCTTTCTCTGGAGGGAAGAGAGGAAAAATAGTTCAAGCTTAATTGATCCTTACTTGCAAATGAGCAGAACTGAACCTTACTTGCCAGAATGAGATGATCCTAATAACTTGAAGAAGCTGATAAATGGAATCAAGCCAAGGTGTGATTAAGAGAATTGACACTTAGCAAGAAAATGCAGGGGCACAGCACAATTAGTGGAGGGGATTTTTGGAAAAATAAAGCCATTTTATGTTATACCCCACTGAATCAAGAGTCCTCAAGGAAGTAACTACAAAATCAAATGGAGTTGTAAATTTTATAGATGATTGATTCTGAATAACACAGATTGGTAAGAGTGATATCAAGTCAAGTAAGAAAATTGAATGGTTTTATTTTTTCTCTTAATTGAAGAATGAGATGCATACAAAAAATATACACAAAGTAAGTGTAGAGCTCCGTGGATTTTTGCAAAGTGAGCCCACCTGTGTAACCAGCACCCAGATCAGGATATAGAACACTACCAACACCCCTTCAAAATACCCCTGTAGGTCCCTTTTCAGTCATTATCTCCCTCCTCTTTCTAAAGTCACTATCTTGATTTTTATATCTACAGATTCATTTTGCCTGATTTTATTTTTACACACAGGAAGTCCTAGAGTATGTACCTTTTGTGTTTGCTTTATTCACTTAACATTACATTTGTACATTTGTGAGACTCATCTATGGTGTGTGTAGAAGTAAATGAAAATAGTTCGTTTCATTGCTGCATAATATTTTGCTGTTTGTATATACCATGAATTTTATTCATAAAAATGGTGGTGGACATTTGTTTTTTTTCCAGTTTGAGACTATTACAAAGAGTGCTGCTGGACTTGCTTGCTAATATCTTATCTAGGACTTTCATACTGTGTTCTTGAGAGAGGTTAACTTGTGATTTTCCTTTCTTGTGATGTTCTTGCCAGCTTTTGATATTACAGTTATACTGATCTCATAAAACTGTTGGAAATATTCTCTGTCTTCTGTTCTTTGGGAGATTTTGTATAAGGTCCGTGTTTTCCCTGTTGTGTTTGGAAGAATTCATCAGAGAGGGCATCTTGTCTGGAGTTTTCCTTGTAGGGAGGTCTAAAATTATGAATTTAATTTTTGTTTATAGGAATACTCAAATTTTGTATTTCCTCTTTTTCCACTCTGGTAAATTGTATATTCCTAGGAATTTGTCCATTTCATTGACTTGGAGTTGTTTACGATTACCTTTATTATTATATTCTTTTTTAACTGAGGTGTAATGGAAATAACACTAATTTCAGGTGTACAATGTAATGATTCAATATTTGTAATTTTGTAAAATGATTACCAAAATTTTAAGTCTAGTTAACATTGTCACCATACAGTTTACAAAGTTTCTTTTCATTAAGATGTGATATTGTTGGACAAGATTGAGAAATTTTCACTAAATTTGATTGTAAAGCAGTGAATTATAAGCTTATGAAATGAGCATACCCAAAGAATACTTATTAATGAATTACTTCAGAGGAATGAAGGTTATTTTTTCTTCTTGTTTTTGCTTTTGCTTTTAATCTAAAGTTCTCCCTTGATGATGATCCATTCTACACTTTATTACCATTTTGTTGAAAGCATGGTTATCAAATTTACTGAAGGAAAACATTGTTTAGCAGGATCCTACTACAAGCTGAACAATAGTGAAGTCTAACAAGATAACATTAAACAGTTTTTTTATTACAAAAGTAATATATGCTCATTGCCAAATATTGAGAAAGTTATTCTCTCCTTTACAGTCTATTTTTGTCAAAATATAATTAGGATAGTAATTTATTACTGTTCCCTAAACATTTTATCAGTTAGAAATCATTAGCATTTCCAAATCATTAAATATTATCTTATAGTATTTTTTAATGTATCATAATTTATTTAATCAATTTCCTCTCAGGATAATGCTGTACTACTGTTTCTCTAAACATTTTTTTTTTGCTTAAAAATCATATACATTTTTCCAAATCATTAAATATTATTCTCTCTATTACATGGCTGTACTATTATTTATTTAACCAATATACTCTACTTAGGCAATTAGAATGCTTCTCTCACAGCCCCACTTTTTCATCTTTAAGATTATCATGAATATTTTTATGGCATTATTTTTGGGAAAATGTTATAGTTATTTCTCTCTGATAAACTTCTCGCAATATATGAGAATCTTGGCCCATTTCCCTATTGCTTCACCACTGGGTATTATTATTTTCAAAAGTCAATTTTATAAGTACAAATTAGAGTCTTACTTTATTTTGCTTTTCTTTTAATAGTAGTGACCATTTTCATTTCTTGTTTTGGAGCATCTATGTTCATGTCTTTTAAAATAGTGTGTGTCTTAATGTTTCTTAAGGGCTTTTATAAATTAAACACATTAACTCTTTCTGAAATACATATGGCAAAATATTTCTTCCATGTTTTTCGTCTGTCTTTGTGAACTTTATTTTTTTGACACAAAGGTTTTCATTTTTTGTCAAAATGATAGATTTTGTTAAATCTATCAAACACTTTATTTTTGCCTTTCATGTCCTACTCAGAAAGGTATTTTCAAATTATATAACTATTTACCTATGTATTTTATTATATAATATTTAATACAAATAGACTAAAGACCAACTCTCAGATTTAGAATACCAAATACATAACCTCTACATTTGGGAGCTTTGAAGTTGTCAGCATCAGTGTGCTTTGACTGCCAAAAAAAGTATTGGGATCTTGGGCTTCATTAATAAAGCTTAGGGTCTGGAACCAGGAAAGCTATAGTCCCACAACACTGTCAAAGAAATCAAGCTTCAGATTATGTTTGACTAGGAGGTACTTGAGATTGTTTATTTTATTGGCTAATATTTTAACAATTGTTCGGGAATTTGAAAAGCTCACATTTCTTTAGCACTTGCTGTGTGCATGTTCTGAGCCATGTGCTATCTCACTTATTCATGGCAATCCAATGAGGGTATTCTATTTTATCCCATTTAGCAAATGAAACAGAAGCTTAGAGGCTCTAAAAGCTTGCGTGGTATCACATAGATGGTAAGTATGAAAGCCTGAGTTCAGGCCCAGGCAATCTATTTCTAGAACCCCAGCTCTTTTTTTTAATTGAAGTATATTTGATATACAATCTTACATTGGTTTCAAGTATACAACACAGTCAGAACCCCAGTTCTTAACAGACACACTGAATTATTTGGGAAGAATAGTTGGCATCAAGAACCTTCAAGATTTCATCATATTCTGAGACTGTATAATTGTATGGAGAGAAAAGTCACACCTGAAGTAGTTTATATTAAAGATTAATGTTGTTGGCAGTGATGTGAGATGGCTCCTGTTTTAGTATGTAATCTCTAAGTTATAGATGAAATAAAAGTTACTGAAAACCCTCCCTCTATTTCTAAATTAGAAAGCTGTTGTATATTTACATATCTACTAAGGTACAAATAAGTTGGTGCACAATGGCTAAGATCCCAGACAGATGCTCTTGGGGCTCTGTTTTGTTTTGTTGTTTTTCTTTTAAGCAGGTCCAGCAGTTGATCTTGGGCTACTTTTATAGCATCTCAAACGAAATTGTTTTATTTGGCATTTTTGAGTGTTACATCACTGAGTTATCGGTTATATCATCCCAGTCACAGAATGCTATTTAGAATTTGCAGCTAGTACATTCATATATATGTATATGTATATATCTCCTTCAAATATAGAAGCTATATATATGTATAAATACATATATATATCCTTCAAATATAGAAATTAGATCAATACATGGAAGTAATGTGCATGTAAGAGGTAAATATAGAGATTGGCCATTTGCCATTGTTATTAGGAAGAAAGGCATGCACAGTGAGAGTTTTAACAAATTACAAATGCCAGGAATAAAGTGATATGGCTGTGTTTGAAAAGATCATGCTATTTACTTGACAGACTCTGCCAGGGCAAACTTACAGCTGGGGCCCTGCTTTGCAGATCATTTAAACAGGCTTTTCTTTATGTCACTGACACTTTAGTGGCATCCACAGTGCTTTGCCATCAGCAAATAATAATTACTATGTGTGAGAAGATAGCCTACAAGCAGTTCCAGTGTTAACACCACCACAAATAAACCAATGGAAACACACATTTGTTAAAATGGTTTTGTTTATTTTCTTCAATTTGTAACAACATTAGACCTATTAGAAGAAAAATAGATTATAGTTAAAAAATTATAAACAGTGATGTGTGTTTGTATAAAAATCAGGATTGTCTTTTCTCTGATCCTTTCACTTTTTTATCTTTCTATATTCTTTATAGTTGAACATTTCTTATATCGTCATCCCCTATGTCCTATTATCCTTGTATTCATCTACCCAAGAAAACATGGGGTGGTAAAAAAGTCAGATGGTCTGGTTTTGAGAGACATTCCTAGCTGTTTTGGTTGAATTTTTGGAGATTCAGTTTCATTATCTACAATAATACCCAACAGTTGTGCAGATGAAAGGAAATAATGAACACAAAGGTGTTCTGTAAACTCTGAAGCATCACACCAAAGTCAGATCCAAAGGTCCATTCTTTAGTCTTTGATGAAGACTCAAAAAAAACTAAAATAATCCTTTGAGTAACTAACTAGTTAAGGAAATAAGCATGGATATGAATCATGGTAGGACTCAAGGGAAACAAATTTTCATGTAACTTTTCTATTTTTCCTTATTTTAGCTCTCACAGAGAATCAGGAGGACTACTAGTGATCATGTTTATTCTAAGGAAAATTCCTGTGGTTGTTTTTGTAGTTGCTCTTCTAGTGATGTACGAAGCACTAGGAGCAAGTCATGGGCAGCTAAAAGAAAGGGGCAACATATGTAGTTGTGGTTGGGACTCAATAAACAACGTTGAATTAATACATATGAATGTACCCAACATCCCCATGTTTTGTTAATTTTTGGAAATTTAAGGGAGAAATGCCTTGGCAATTGCTTTGAGGCTTTGCTTCTCAGAGCCGATTTGGCACTTCAGCACTACAGGTGGCAACAGCAAAACCCAGATTGAATTTCTGAAGCATTCTACTGCCTGGAGCTTTCCCGAAAGTTACACAAGGCATTAATAGGGGGGTCTTGTGGAAAAATTATCTCTTAACTTTTTTCAGAATGTGACTAGAATTTCAAATTGTTCTGTTCATAACAAGTTAGTTGGGTTTTTCTTTCTTTTGTACTTAAATAAAGGGAATGCTGATTCTTTGAAAGCTTTTGGGAGGGGCAAACTTTTTTATTCAATAGTCCGTCACTGAGGTGGAAAACTAGTTCAGATTTGAATGGTACGATGCTGTTTTGTGCTTTCATGGGTGTCAGAATTTTTCAAGCCTGAAAACTCCAATGTGAGAGGTATCATTCCTGAGTGGTAGACACTGAGACCTGCAAAAGGCCTGGGACACAGACAGTGGGTAATGTATATAGATGGAGGGGGGCATGGGAAGAAGCCAGAGGAAGAATGGCTCCTCTTCTAGTCATAAGTAGAATTGTTCATTTGGTGTTACTCTTCTGTGGTGACCAGAATGCTTCTTTAACTCAGCAAGAAGAAGCCTGTGATTTTTTTTGGAAAATAAATGCTTCAAATTCTAACTACACAGACCTGTATGAGCAATGTATTAGTGCTGTTTGGGTTTGTGTGTTTTTGTATATATTATACAGGCTTGGATTACAGTAATTCCTCTCATTTGTATGAGGTTTTGCAGTTTTTAAAGCACCTTATGCTCTTAATCCTCACAATAAACACCGATAGAAGGCTACAGATGGCTCTTGACTCACAGTAGCTTCACTTTAGACCCCTGCCTTTATGACCTTTATTATTGCAAATATGACTGTCCCAGTACTGGCCAAATCTCACCATACAACTGCCCATAACTCTCATCATAGGTGACAGGAAAACTGAAGCTGTTCTTACATTGACTGGTACTAGAAGTAATGTAGAAAACCTTTTGATTTTATGGGAGAAAGGAATAGATGATGCAAATCCATATGCATCTGAATTAGGTAATGCTCTTGCAAAGGCACTGTTCACTTATATTGAAAAAAAGCTACCCTAAGACATCAAAGGAAGACATTTTCATTGTAAGCAAAAGCTGGTTGGATCACTTGTAGAAGGCAGTTGAAAAAACAGCTGTTCAGGGAAGAAGCTACAAGAACCTGCAGAGTAGCACCAAATGATTTGCCCACAAAGTCTGCTAAAGATGAAGGCTGCTGTGAGCTATGAATATTACTGATATAAAATTAGGGGCAGAGATGGGAAGAGGATGAGATGCTGGAGAAGGAAAAAAGGAAGAGAACACAGTATTAAGGAAAACTTTTAAGATTCAAGGAAATTTCTACCTACTGAATCTGTAATGATAGTATATGGACAGATGGCCCTAATTTTGATCAGTTTGAAGGTCTTTAGAGCACTGAAGCATTTACTTGTTTCAGGGACATTTATCAGAAATATCAAATTATCTTCAGTTAGAATTTAGTTGGACTGGTATTTTAAGAAGCTGCAGCCAGCTGATAAAGAAGTATCCTCTAAGCGGATCATTTAAAACTTTGGCTTTTTTCTTTACAAGCTAGTCATAAATACCTATTATGTCAGTCCCCGTTTATAAGTGAGGAACAGACCACAAAGCAGTAAATGACTTGCTGACTTCCCCTAAAAAAGGCAGATATAAGGTCACATAGTTCCAGAGTGCTAAGACTGAAATTTAATGATGCTTCCCTTCTCTCTCTTCCCTGAGAAACACATGTTATTCACAGGCCATGAAATCAAGTGAATACCCATGTAACATCTGAAAGACTCAAAAATTAATTCTGTCCTCCTGAAGGTCTAATCTGGATTTTCACTTTGAAGTCCTACAGACATTTATCTCAGTTTGGATTCTCCCTTACTCATCTCAGGTAGAGCCTAAGACAAGGGCTTAGATGCATGACATTTATTTGGGAAGATTAATTCCAGGAAGCAGGAATGAGGGAACAGCAATAGTAAGACAGAGAAGGAAGAAAAGCCAATAATGGATATATTACTGGTAATCATTGTGGGCATAGACTGATAATTGCTGTCTCTGTGACTGAGAATTGTCTCTCTGAAGGAAAGGAGGCTGGGGCATTATCTATCAGCTCCCAGCATCCATTCGGTGCTCCCAGGAAATGGTAACTTGAGGCACTTTTGGGCTGGACTTCACAGGTTGAATGGACTTCCCCAGCACTGGAGAAAGCTGTAGGCAGAAAAACAGAGGTGGAATACCATCAGAGTACAGGAACCTATTCCCCACAGATGCACGGAAATCAGACATGAGCCAGTGGGGTAGAAAGCAGGGCACAAAAAGCCTGGCTCTGAAACATTCTAAAACTGAACTGAAGCCCCAGTGCTTTACTCTCTTTCTGTATTGCTTTTTCAGGGACTGGCTCCATTATCCTCTCAGTAGCCCAAACTAGTCACTTGAGTAGCATCTTTGACTCTCTGTCATAATGTCCTGCATATTTTTTAAAAATGCAACTTATTTTTGTTATCCACACTTCCACTGCCTTAGCTCAGCTATTTGTGAACTCTCACATGGCTTTTTGCAATAACCTCCTAATTGATATGCTTGCTCCATTTACATCCATTACTCTTGCTGCAACCAGAATAATCTTTTAAAACAATTATTGGATTATATCACTTGCATGCCTAAAACTTTTCAGTGGCTCTCCTTTGCTCTTAGAATAAGGACCCAGCTTCGGCATATGGCCTTCAGGGCCCTGCATGGTCTGACTACTGCCCATACCCCATCCTCGTCTTTCAGCAATCCCTATTCCATTGTCTGTGTTCCTTGCAGATCTTTTTTCAGTTCTGTGGGTACACTATGTTTTCTTTTATATCTAGATTTTATACATGTTGTGTCTTAGTCCGTCTGCTGCTGTAAAAAATTCCATAGAATGGGTGGTTTATAAACAACAGAAATGTATTACTCTAAATTCTGGAGGATGGAAGTCCCAGGTCAGTGTGCCAGCATGGTCAGGTGAGGGCATTCTTCAGGGTCGCAGACTTTTCCTTGTATCCTCTCATGATAGAAAAGGCTAGGAAACTCTGTGGATCTGTTTTATAACAGCACTAATCCCAAATTACCTCCTAAAGGCTTCATAGACTAACACCATCACCTTTGGGGGTTAGTATTTCAACATAAGAATCTGAGGGGGGCGTGGCACCAACACTCAGACCACAGTGTGCTATCATGATAGAACACTTTCTCTAACTCCCTCCTTCCCCTTATCAATTCTTACTTATGGCTTGGTTTCAGATGAACTGTCATCTCCTGATGATCCTACGTATTTGGACTTATTTCCCTTCCTGTCTATTCCTTCATCGTCCCATGCTTTTCCTATCAGAGCACTTACCTGACAGATGTATCTGCTTGTTTACTTGTCTATATCCTGCTATAGACTATGAGCCATTTGAGAGAAAGATCTATTTACATTTTCACCATTTCATACCCAATGCTTTCCATCTCTGTTCATCATATTTGGCTCTCAATAAATATTGTTAAATAATTTAATCAGTACCTAAAGTATTAACAGAGCCTTAATCCTGACTGTGTGGTAAAGTCCTATAATACTTTTCAGAGAAATTACAAGGTTAACTGGTTCTTGAAGGGTTGGAAAGAATTTTCTAGACTGGTGATAAGGAAAGATTTCCCATGCTGTCAACCTAAATAAAGAGGTAAACTGAGGCAAGATCAAATTACCAAAAAATCAGTTTATTCAGGAATAGCAGAAGAATTACAACAGGGATCACACGAACTGTAGCAAGCTACACACGACTCCGTTGCAGGTTTGGAGCAGACTGTGTTTATGGGCAAGAAGTGCAAATAGGCAGGAGTTTAGCTAAAGCTTAAGTAGCAAGTTCATTGGCTTGAGGATGGGGAGAGATTCTTGGAGGACGTTCATTGGCCAAGGGATAAGTTTTGGTTTTCTGTAAATCAGGCATTTATGGGCAATTAATCTCAGGCTTTGTTTTATTTTCCTAAGAACATGACTAAGATTCTCCTTTTCATATTCTTCAGTTTCTTTTTAGGTTGAAATCCATTCATAAGGCAGAAGGAATAGAAGTGGAGTGTCATGGTTTGTTCAAGAAACAGGGTATAGTTTGGATGGCTAGAACATATGGAATTTGGTAAGGCATGTCAGCAATGAGGCTGTTCTCATATATTGTAGCCAGAATGCAAAGGGCCTTAAATGATTTTGGATTTTAATAAGTAGACAAAGGCAGAACTATTGAGGAGATTTTCATAAGAAAGTAACATAGTCATGTGGGTTTTAGAAAGATAATTCAAAACAACAGGGTAATTTTAGGTGGGAGAAAAACAGGAGTTCATTTAGGTCAGAATTACAGCGGGTAACAAGGTCTGAAAAGTAGTGCATTGGGAAAAGAAAAGGACCAGATTTGAGAGACCTTTTGGAGGTAGACTAGACAGAACTCATGACCAGTTTGATGTAAAGAGTAAAGGACTTTGAAATTGAATGCTTTGTGGGATGATTATGTCACTAACTGTGCTGGTGAATATAGTTCAGTTTTAGATAAAATAAGGTTGAAGTGCCTGGGGAACATGTAATAGGAGATGTTGAGAAGGAAACTGAAAATTTGAGTCTGGATATCAGGATTGAAAATGGTAGTAGGCTGAATAATGTTTCCCAGAGATATCTAGATTCTAATCCCTGGAATGTATGAATGTTACCTTGTATAGCAGAAGGGACTTTGTAGATGTGATTAAGTTAGGGATCCTTGCACTAGGGAAATTATCCTGCAGTATACAGGTAGACCTTAAATATAATCACGAGTGTCCTTATAAGAGGGGGGCAAAAGGAGATTTGACTACAAAAGATGGAATAGGAGATATAATGTTGGAAGCAAGATGTTGGCGGGTGCAAGGAAGGGGTCACAATCAAGGAATGCAGGAAGCCTCCAGAAATTGGAAGAAGCAAGGAAGAGATTCTCCCCTATAGCCTCCAGGAGAAATCAGCCTTGCTGACAACTTGATTCTATCCCAGTGGACTCCAGAATTGTAAGAAAATAAATGTTTGTTTTAAACCATCAAATTTGTGATAAAGTGATTTCAGCAGCCATAGGAAACTGATACAGAGGTGCAGTTCCTTTGGTAAGAAGCCCCAAAGTTGTGGGAATGAATAACATTGTCAGGGGAGAGAGCATGTAGAGTAAAGAAAGAGGAGGACCCAAGAAGGAATCCTCGAGATCAACTCTAATCTGCAGGCAGAGGCAGAGGGACTCCCATTTCTGGCAATATGACAGACTAGATACCTTGAATAATCCTCTCACCGAAAGCAACTAAAAATAGTTGACAAAGTATTTTTAAATATTTTGAAATACATTGCTGACAGCAAAGTAAGGAATACTTAGAAGCCAAAAACTAAATGCAAGTGAGAACCCAGAAAATAAGCAGAACCTTGAGAGACTTTTGCCTTGAGGGCATTTGCCAAATGAATGAATGCAACGATCAAGTATGTACAAAGTGAAAAGTTTAATTATAGACCCCTCCATCTTTGCTTAAAGCAGGTCCCCAAAAGACAACCCTTTTTGTGTAAGGATGAACTGCCCTTCCTCTGCCCCCAGAACATTGAGGAAAATCGCTTGTCTTGAGAATTGATTCTAAATGGAGGGAGAGAAAAAATACATCCCCTGAGAATTTATAATACAGCTGGCATTCACACAGGCTTGCAGCCCAAATGCAGACTTTACCTTAGAGACCAAAAAATGCGAGTCAAGAATTAAGTTGAAAGTAAATCTTAATGTATGGTTCCCAGGCACCTAGCAGAAACAAACGCAAATCTGTTTTGGAGGTACCCGTCTTCAACACAGGCCTCAAAGAATTCCAGTCAGTAAATTCTAAAGAAATATGAGTTTATGGTCAAAATCACAAAATACAAAAGGAAATAGTATACCAGGGGTAGGTCCAGCAGAAACAACAAACAATAGGATCAGACTGCAAAGCATTAGCTATTGGAATTACTAGGCACAGAATATAAAAAAGTATGTTAAATATATCTAAAGAAATAAGGGATTGAAAATACTTGTGGAACATGACCCTGCAGATTTGAAAAAAAAAACCTCAAAAGAACTTCTAGAAGTTTAAAATGTAATATTTGAAATTAAAAACACAGTGGGTGGATTTAATAGAATAGCCACAGCTAGAGAATGGATTAGGAATGATAGATCCAATTTTTTTTACAAAATGTAAAATATGAAAGAGAGGTTATAAATCATGGAGATGTTATAAGAAATGTAACAATCATCTAATTGAATTGTAGGTTGACAGAGGAAGGAAGGGGTAAAAGCAATAATTAAAAGGATAATGGTTGAGAATTTCCAAGACATAAACCACAGATTAAAAAAGCCCAACAATCCCAATAAGGGTAAATAAAAGGAAATTTACACTAAAACACATTCTAGTAGAACTGCAGAATACCACCACCATAAACAAAGAGAAAATTTAAAAACAGCCAAAGAAAGAAAAGACAGATTGTATTCAACAGGACAACAATTAGACTTCTTTACAACAATGGAACCTAGGAAAAATTTTGAAATCTTCAGTGTGCTAAAAGAAAATCACTGTTAACCTAAATTTGTACATCATCTTTCAGAACAATGGAAAAATCAGACAGCTTCAAATAAGCAAATAAAAACAGAGTTTACCACTAAATAGATCCTCACCAAAGGAAACTCTAAAGGCTGCTTTCTAGGTAGGAAGAAAGTGAACACAGATGAAATGTCAGAGATGCATAAAGGAATGAGAAGCAAGGAATGTGATAAATATGTGGTTAATTGCAAATGAATATTGGCTAAAAAGAACAGTGGTAATACTGATTATCTCTTAGGAAGTTAAAAAATACTAGCTAGAAATGAAATATACAACCATCTATAACATGTAAGTTGAGAGAGGAATGATGTGTTCTATTGTCCTTTTTATTATTTGGGACACTGGTAAAGATATTAAGTATCCAAGTTAAAATTGCTAGCATAGCCACCAAAAGGGTGTGTAACTTCTTAACTAAAAAGGAAAAAAGTAGAAAGAAAAATAATCAACACAAAAGTATATGAGAACAGAGAAAAAAAGAAACATTGAAGGTACAAGACATAAAAAACACAAAATAAGGTGGTAGAGTTAAATTCAAATATATTGGGAATTAAAATAAAAATAGACTAAATGCTCAACTTACAAGGCAATAATTTACAGATGGTGTGAGTGTATATACATATATATTCTATTTTAAAGAATTCAGCTATATTTTGTTTATTTCAGTCACATTTAAAACATAAGGATTCCAAATAATTGAGAATAAGAGTGTAAAAAAAATTATACCATGCAGATACTAACCAAAAGAAAGTTGGTGTTACTATATTAGTCAAAATAGTCCTTAAGACTGGAAGCTTTAAAAAGAATTATTTCATGAGGATCAAAGGTTCAGTTCTCCAAGAAGATGTAAGAGTTCTCTAAATTTGTAAGTACTTAGATCAAGCTGACAAAAGCCGTAAGGAGATAGAAGATTAGAATAACACAATAAACTGTCTTTAATTGATTGAGTATACAGAATACTGCACCTGACAACTACAGAACACACATTCTTTCAACCAACATGGAGTATTTTTGAAAACTGACCACATGCAGAGTTAGAAAGCAAATACCAACAATTTTCAAAAGGTTGAAGTCATACAGACCACAGTTCATGACCAAATGCAGTTAAGTTAGAAATCAATAACAAAAGGATAACTAGAAAAACCCATATGTGGAAATTAAGATACCCTCTTCTAAATCAGTTGTAGATCAAAGAAGAAATTATGGTGGAAATTAGAAAATACTTAAATGTGTGACAACAAAAATTCTATAAATCAAGATAGATTCAATACAGATAGAGTCTAGTGAGAAATTACATCTTTAAATGCTTTTGTTAGGAAATGTGAAAGTCTCACAACGAGTTAGAAAAAAATTAAAAAAGAGTCGAAATGGTGAAGATAACAGCAGAAATCAATGTAATAGGAAAAAATACAAAAGAGAATTAAAAAGTCCAAAAATTCTTTCTTAGGAAAGCCTTTTACAGATAAATATTAGAACAAAAGAGAGACTATAACAGGTGATGTATATAATTAAATTGTTAATAAGGAGGGCGAGGGTTATGAACTACTTTAAGGCTATGAATTGGAAAATTTAGAGAAATGGATAAATTCCTAGAAAAATAGAACATCGATAGTTCTTCAAGAGGAAATAGAAAATAATAGTCCAAACATTTTTTAAAGGAAATAAATCAGTTGTTTAAAATTGTTCCACAAAGTAAATTTTTTTGCTGTGGTAGTTTTCCTTCCTAAAATTTTTATTGTAATAGTTTTCAAGCATGCAGAAAAGCAGAATCATAAAAAGAACCGTGTACCCACCACTCAGCTTCAATGATTGTCAACGTTTGTCCTTCCTTTTCATTCAACCTCCTTCTCTCCCACTTAAACATTTTTATTTTGAAATAACTTTAGACTTACTGAATAGTAAGTCTAAAATAGTACCAGGGGTTCCCATATGCCTTTCACCCAGCTTCTCCTATTGTTAAAATTTTAGTGTTACCATAATACAACTAATCAAATACAAGAAGTTAACTTTTGATACAATAGTACTAATTCTGAGAATATTTGACTCTCACAAGTTTTGCATTAATGTCTGTTTTCCTGTCCAGGATCCAACTAGGGGTCTCCTCCGATTTACAGTAGTTCCTAAAGATCAGTTCCAGTCTTTCACAAGCTAATCCAAAGACAAAAAAGAGGGAATGCTCCATAGCTTGCTTTATGAAGTTAGTATAATTTTAATATTTTAAGCCAATCCCACTTATGAACATTGGTACAAAAAATATAGACAGAATATTAGCAAATCAAATTCTGAATGTATGGAAAATTAATAAATTGTTACCAGGGTGGAATTACTCCAGGAATTCAAAGTCAGGTTAACATTAGATAACCAATTAATGAAATGGATTAATACATTAAAGGCAAAAAAAAATCATACCATCGCAAAAGAGGTAAAATATAAAATTTAGAATACATTCTTGATAGGGATTCTTTTTTAAAATTGAGGTATAATTAACATACATTAATTAGTTTTAGGTATACAGTATAATGATTCAATATTGTGTATATTGCAAAATGATCACCACAATGAGTCTGGTTAGCATCATCAACATACTAGTTATAGAACATTTTTTCTTGTGATGAGAACTTTCGATTTACTCTCTCATAGCAACTTTCAAACACGCAAAACCGTATTATTAACTATAGTCACCATGCTGTACATTACATCCCTATGACTTATTTATTTTATAACTGAAAGTTTGTACATTTTGACTCCCTTCACCCATTTTGTGTACTTTCCAACCCCCACCTTTAGCAACCATCAATCTGTTCTCTGTCTATGAGCTTACCTTTTTGTTTTTTTAGATTACACATGTAAGTGAGATTATAAGGTATTTGTCTTTGCCTGACTTGTATCACTTAATGCTACCACCATCTATCCATTTTGATGCAAATGACAAGATTTCATTCTTTTTTTATGACTGAATAATACTCTGTGTCTGTGTGTGTATACACACACATATCATATTTGTCCATTGATCTGTTGATGGACACTTAGGTTGTTTCCATATCTTGGCTATGAACAATTTTTAAATTAAGAATAGAGGTAAACTTCCTAATTTGCTAAAAATATCTACCACAGTGTATAGCAAACATCATATTTTATGATAAAACATTGAAAATATTCCCTATAATATAGAAAAAGATAATATCTACTATTACTACTTCTATTTAACATTGTATTAGAGAACCTAGCTAACTCAATAAAGCAAGAATAAAAGAAATAAAAGTATATGCATGGTTAGACAGGAACAAAGGTCTCATTATTCGCAGTGATAGATGACCATCCACATACAAAATCTCTCAAATATGCAAATTATGAAAATTAATGAGAAATTATAGCCAGTTGTTGATTACAAAATTAATAGACAAAAATAATTGCATTTTTATCCACTAGCAGCAACATAATTTCCAAATACACCACTTAAACAGCATCAACAATACTAAGAATCTAGGAATAAATTAAAAATATAAGTACAAAACCTTTATGGGGAAAAGTACAAAGTTTTATTAAAGAAACATTAAAGAAGACTCAAATGAAGAGATAAAGCACACAACTTCCTGGTAATCCCCAACTTTTACCACTCAAATTAGCTTCTCTCACTCCTTCTTTCCATTCACTGTATTACTGGAATTTAGAAATTAAGGGCTGCACACTCTGGGTGTTATATGTTAACTTGTAGATTTTTGCCTGGTAGAGACGCAAACAGTTCTGTCCCATAGAAGAGGTAAACCAAGATTTTATTGCTCTAACACTAACCACATCAGTCTCTTAACTTAAAAGAATAAAAAGCTCATTCTGAGCCCTCTCCTGATGGCCTATATAAACCTCCATATAAATTACTGGTTCGCTCATTATTTAATGAGTTCAAATCTTTGACCAGTGTCTACTCTGTATTAATATGAGACTCATGTTTATAACTTTTTGAAAATTGTACTTTGATACCATGCTGCTACTAATAAATTAATTCCAAATTGTTTATCTGATAACGTTATTTATCTGCTTATTTCTCCTAATGATTCACTGTAACTTAAGGACTGATATTGACACCCCTTAGCTTTACACTTTCCTGTCCTTCATGGCCATAGCCCTGCCTACTTTTCTAGCCCATCTCTTGCCTCCGCTCCCCTCCAGAAACACTTTATGTTCTAACCTATGACACAGCTGAAAAAGCAGCTTCTTTCCTTGTATATGCTGCTTTCCTCATCTAGAATTCTTTCTTCCCATTTCTTCCCTACAACCCATTCCCTTTTTCACTCCTTTCTAATTATTCATCCTTTAAGACTCAGTCTAGGTACCACGTCCTCTGTCTAGAAGCTTTCCTGAGAACTCTTGCTGGGTGAAGGTGTTCCTTTCCCGTGCTTTCCTGGTGTTTACTGCTATTGCAACACCCTATTACAATTCTTCATTTACTTGCCTGTTTCTGAGACTAAAGCTAAAGCTAAATTGTAAGCTCTTGAGCTAGGAATTGAATTGAGTATCTCTTAAATACTTATGTGTTGACTGTACTATTAGTAAAATGGCCTGTTTACTTCATCTGCCTTAGCAAAGAATAAATTTTTATAGTGCAATATGTTGACATTATGTCAACAATGTGATAAACATAAGCAAAGTTATATGTAGCCTCTTTCCAATGGTCCTAGGTCCTAAATTTAACTATTATTGCATAGATTCTTTTTCTTGATTCCTTCATAATGTTATAGTCAATGAAAGAAAATAAATAATTTTTATTGTACTTTTGTCTATTAAAATTTGTTCCATATTTCTCAATCATATAATTGCTAAGATATTCAGAATTTTATTCATACTTTGCCTCCAGGCAAAATAAATAGTATTTATAAGCATGAAAGTGTTATTACCCATTTTTCCCCAAGAAATCTAGAGAAAATCATTTCCTGCTTGTTTTAAGGCAAAGGCTTCCAGTGGTACACTAGGTGTTCATGGCTCTCTGACAATTGTATATGACCCAACCTTACCTAGTGTGTTATGTGGGCCCTTGACTAGACTTTGTTCTCAACCACTTAAAATTGTAAGTCATCTGCCTAAGAGACATTTCATTGTGTGATTTCCTATTGACAGATGTCTTTCTTGTGCTTTTCTAAATGCTGTTCTATCTGGAGCAAATTGGTTCCCTTCGGCAGAAAACTGTTTCATGAGAAAAACCTTCTAATGGAAGGAATTTTGGACTTCAGTGCTGATTATCAGCAACATGAAGAAAAGCGTGACTATATGCGGATTAGAAATTTAAACATGTGATTGACTTCAGGCTCCAACCAAGGCAAAGGGTGCATCCTCTTATGTTTTAACTTGCTCTGAACCAATACCAGATGTCAAGGTTCTTGGTAAAATGTGTTCAGTCTATGTCTTGAAGTACTTGAGTCTCTAAATCTTTGAAAGAATATTTTACTCTTTCATTCCAGGTTAGAAAAGCATCATCAGGAAAGCTGAAATGGAATTGCTTGATGGTCTCATTTAAAGTCCTTGTTTCTTTAGATAATCACCTCTTCCTATTAGTAGTGGATGCTTCTTAAAAGATTTCAAATCTCAGGTGATATGAACATTTCTATCTAGCTGCATTAGGACTGTTTTGATCAGTGGTTTTCAAACTAAGTTCTGAGTGTCCTATTAAGTTTCAAACTAAGTTCTGACCTCAGGGTCAGAAGAGGTGAGTAGATGGGATTACCCACCCCAGTTTCAATATGAGCAGCTCTGTTTTTGTCTATTTTATATAAATTGGGCTCTAACACATATTTCATTTGAAAAAAGAGATCCCCTGCTGAAAGACAAGTTTAAAAAAAGAAAACAGAAGTAGAATAATTTTTTTGGATTCAGTAGTTAGCTTACAATGCATGCAGATAAAGTAGGCTTAGGATACTGATATTGCTGCTAGTGCAAAGGAGTGACACATTTATTTTTTTATTCATTATATTGCAAATAGCTATTGAATTTCTATATGCTGGTAACTGTGTGTACTATGTGCTGGATATAACTGTAAAAATAGGCAGAGTACCTGCCCTCATTGGCTGTGTATTTTAGTGAAAAAATGGATAGTTACATAAGTAATTATCATACATCATGAAACCTAGGTGTGTGTATTGGAGAAGGGAGTCAAGAAAGACTTTTGAATGTTAGCAAAGCAAAAGTCAGGAAGTAGGAAATGGGACATATGTATGTATAAAAGCCTGTTTGTGAAAGAGACAATGGCTCTCTTGAAGAACTGAAAAAAAGGTGTATTAACTCTGGAGGGTAGAGTGCACATTAGAGAAGCCTTGTAAATTGTCTTAAGGAGTATGGACTTTAACTTAAGAGCTATGAGAAGCAGCAGCACAAAATGATCATATTTCTGTTTTAAAAGCTCACTCTGGCTGAGGGGGAGAATGGAAAGAAGAGCAGAGTGGGGAAGCAAGAGAAGGCCATTAGAGTGTTCTAGTGAGTGATGGGGTTCCCTGAATTAAGGGAGCAGAAGTACAGGTGGAGAGATGTGGAAGATTCCTGAGTTAGATTCCATTGGGTGTGATGATTGATGGAATGGGTGCTGGGTATGGAAGAGGGTGTGTCAAGGATGTTATTCAGTTTTCTAGTTCAGGCAACTGAGTGGATAGTGGAGTCATTTATAGAGATCAGGAACTTGGGAGGGATTCCACATATAAGTGAGATGATATAGTATTTGTCTTCCTCTGATTTATTCCACTTAGTGTAATGGCCTCAGGGTTTATCTGTGTTGTTGCAAATAGCAAGATTTCCTTCTTTTTTATGGCTGAATAGTTTTCTATTGTGTATGTGCATCTATCTAACTATCTCATAATTTCTTTGTTCATTTGTCCAATGGATACTTGGGTTGTTTCCATGTGTCCATGGAAATAATGCTGCAATTAACATGGGGGTGCAGATGTTTCTCTCAGGTACTGATTAGTTT
>JAVSCE010002496.1:0-133837 GCA_032199065.1 Smutsia gigantea | reverse complement strand
TGTACATAAAAAACCCTAAAGATTCCATTCCAAAACTACTAGAACTAAGATCTGAATTCAGCAAAGTTGCAGGATACAATATTAACACACAGAAATCTGTTGCTTTCCTATACACTAATGATGAACTAACAGAAAGAGAAATCAGAAAAACAATTCCATTCACAATTGCATCAAAAAGAATAAAATACCTAGGAATAAACCTAACGAAGGAAGTGAAAGACCTGTACTCTGATAACTACAAGACACTCCTAAGAGAAATTAAAGAGGACACTAACAAATGGAAATGCATCCCATGCTCTTGGGTTAGGAAGAATAAATATTGTCAAAATGGCTATACTACCTAAAGCAATCTACAGATTCAATGCAATCCCTATCAAACTACCAACAGCTTTCTTCAATGAACTGGAACAAATAATTCTAAAATTCCTATGGAACCACAAAAGACCCCGAATATCCTAAGCAATCCTGAGAAGGAGGAATAAAACAGGGGGAATTACACTCCCTGACTTCAAGCTCTACTACAAAGCCACAGTAATCAAGACAATTTGGTATTGGCACAAAAACAGACCCACAGACCAGTGGAACAGAATAGAAAATCCAAACATTAACCCAACATATACAGTCAATTAGTATTTGATAAAAGTGCCTTGAATATACAATGGGGAGATGACAGCCTCTTCAGCAGCTGGTGTTGGAAAAACTGGACAGCTACATGTAAGAGAATGAAACTGGACTACTGTCTAGCCCCATACACACAGGTAAACTCAAGGTGGATCAAAGACTTGAATGTAAGTCATGAAACCATAAAACTCTTAGAAAAAAACATAGGCAAAAATCTCCTGGACATAAACATGAGCAACTTCTTCATGAACATATCTCCCCGGGCAAGGGAAACAAAAGCAAAAATGAACAAGTGGGACTATATCAAGCTGAAAAGCTTCTGTACAGCAAAGGACACCATCAGTAGAACAAAAAGACATCCTACAGTATGGGAGAATATATTCATAAAAACGTATCTGATAAAGGGTTGACATCCAAAATATATAAAGAACTCATGCACCTTAACAAACAGAAAGCAAATAATCCAATTAAGAAATGGGCAGAGGACATGAATAGACACTTCTCCAAAGAAGAAATTCAGATGGCCAACAGGCACATGAAAAGATGCTCCACATCGCTAATCATCAGAGAAATGCAGATTAAAACCACAATGAGATATCACCTTACACCAGTGAGGATGGCCAACATCCAAAACACAAACAACAACAAATGTTGGCGAGGATGTGGAGAAAAGGGAACCCTCCTACACTGCTGGTGGGACTGCAAATTAGTTCAACCATTGTGGAAAGCAGTATGGAGGTTCCTCAAAAAACTCAAAATAGAAATACCATTTGACCCAGGAATTCCACTCCTAGGAATTTACCCTAAGAATGCAGCAGCCCAATTTGAAAAGGACAGATGCACCCCTATGTTTATTGCAGCACTATTTACAATAGCCAAGAAATGGAAGCAACCTAAGTGTCCATCAGTGGATGAATGGATAAAGAAGATGTGGTACATATACACAATGGAATATTATTCAGCCATAAGAAGAAAACAAATCCAGACAATTGCAACAACATGCGTGGAGCTAGAGGGTATTATGCTCAGTGAAATAAGCCAAGCCGAAAAAGACAAGTATCAAATGATTTCACTCATATGTGGAGTATAAGAACTAAGAAATAAACTTAAGGAACAGAACAGCAGCAGACTAACAGAACCCACGAACGGACTAACAGTTACCAAAGGGAAAGGGACTGGAGAAAATGGGCGGGAAGGGAGGGATAAGAGGGAAAAAGGGGCATTACGATTAGCAGATGTAATGTTGGGGGGGCATGGGGAGGGCAGTACAACTCAGAGAAGACAAGTAGTGATTCTATAGCATCTCACTATGCTGATGGACAGTGACTGTAATGGGGTTGGTGGGGGGGACCTGATGAAGGGGTAGTTTAATAATCGTAATATTGCACATGTAATTGTAAATTAATGATAATAAAATAAATTATATTAAAAAAAGTTAAATAGGAAAAAAAAAGAATAAAATACCTAGGAATAAACCTAACGAAGGAAGTGAAAGACCTGTACTCTAAAAACTACAAGACACTCCTAAGAGAAATTAAAGAAGACACTAAAAAACGGAAATTCATCCCATGCTCTTGGCTAGGAAGAATAAATATTGTCAAAATGGCTATACTACCTAAAGCAACTACAGATTCAATGCAATCCCTATCAAAATACCAACAGCTTTCTTCAATGAACTGGAACAAATGATTCTAAAGTTCATATGGAACCAGAAAAGACCCTGAATAGCCAAAGCAATCCTGAAAAAGAGGAATAAAACGGAGAATTATGCTCGCTGACTTCAAGCTCTACTACAAAGCCACAGTAATAAAACAATTTAGTATTGGCACAAAAACAGACCCACAGACCAGTGGAACAGAATAGAAAATCCAAACATTAACCCAAACATATACAGTCAATTAATATTTGATAAAGGAGCCTTGGATATACAATGGGGAGATGACAGCCTCTTCAGCAGCTGGTGTTGGCAAAACTAGACAGCTACATGTAAGAGAATGAAACTGGACTACTGTCTAACCCCATACACAAAAGTAAACTCAAGGTGGATCAAAGACCTGAATGTAAGTCATGAAACCATAAAACTCATAGAAAAAAACATAGTCAAAAATCTCTTGGATATAAACATGAGTGACTTCTTCATGAACATATCTCCCTGGGAAGGGAAACAAAAGCAAAAATGGGCAAGGGAAACAAAAGCAAAAATGAACAAGTGGGACTATATCAAGCTGAAAAGGTTATGTACAGCAAAGGACACCATCAGTAGAACAAAAAGACATCTTACAGTATGGGAGAATATATTCATAAATGACGTATCCGATAAGGGGTTGACATCCAAAATATATAAATAACTCACACACCTTAACAAAAAGCAAATAATCCAATTAAGAAATGGGCAGAGGACATGAATAGACACTTCTCCAAAGAAGAAATTCAGATGGCCAACAGGCACATGAAAAGATGCTCTACATCGCTAATCATCAGAGAAATGCAGGTTAAAATCACAATAAGATATCACCTCACACCAGTGAGGATGGCCAACATCCAAAACACAAACAACAACAAATGTTGGCGAGGATGTGGAGAAAAGGGAACCCTCCTACGCTGCTGGTGGGAATGCAAATTAGTTTAACCATTGTGGAAAGCAGTATGGAGGTTCCTCAAAAAACTAAAAATAGAAATACCATTTGACCCAAGAATTCCACTCCTAGGAATTTACCCTAAGAATGCAGCAGCCCAGTTTGAAGAAGACATATGCACCCCTATGTTTATCACAGCACTGTTTACAGTAGCCAAGAAATGGAAGCAACCTAAGTGTCCATCAGTAGATGAATGGATAAAGAAGATGTGGTACATATACACAATGGAATATTATTCAGCCATAAGAAGAAAACAAATCCAGACAATTGCAACAACATGGATGGAGCTAGAGGGTATTATGCTCAGTGAAATAAGCCAAGCTGAAAAAGACAAGTATCAAATGATTTCACTCACCTGTGGAGTATAAGAACTAAGAAAAAAACTTAAGGAACAAAACAGCAGCAGACTCACAGAACCCAAGAATGGACTAAGAGTGACCAAAGGGAAAGGTACTGGGGAAGATGGGTGGGAAGGGAGGGATAAGGGGGAAAAGGGGGCATTACGATTAGCAGATGTAATGTTGTGTGGGGCACAGGGAGGGCTGTACAACTCAGAGACGACACGTAGTGATTCTATAGCATCTCAGTATGCTGATGGACAGTGACTGTAATGGGGTTGGTGGGGGGGACCTGATGAGGCGGGTAGTTTAATAACCATAATATTACACATGTAATTGTAGATTAATGATACCAAAATAAATTATAAAAGAAAAAAAGATTTTAAAAACAATAAAATGTTTTTAACTGTTAAAGCTGGGTGACAAGTACATCGGGGTTCATTATACTTTTGAATAAGCTTGAATATGGCAATAATAAAGAGCAAACATATTTCTAAAATTCAACTTTAATGAAACATGATTTACACCCAACTCATAACTGGTCTTAAGCAAGGAGACAAATTCATTCATTGCCCAAATAACAGCATAGGTTTTTATAGTTTAAGTATGAGATCTTTGTGCAGAAAAGAAGACAAAAATGAATAGAAGTAAATGTGAGAATTTTTTTCTTTTATTTAGTGAAGTACATGCCTATTCCTCTTCTTCTACATGTGCTTGTGAGTAATTTTAGCTCTTGAGTAAATACCTTAGAAAGCACCTATTGATTAAAGGAATTAGTATCTTTCCAATAGGATTTAGGTACTGATTTTTCCAGTACTTTTGTAAGCATCTTTCATGAAATATATGCATACATGCAAGATTATTGTAATTAACATATATAAAATATAATTCATAAAGTCCTTTGCATCACATACACTTTGATCATACTTTGTGAGGTTGCATTAACACCCACTTTAGTCTTAATATAATTAGACTTCCATAGTTTAATTTTTAAATAAGCTTTTTCAGATTATAAAAGTAAAATGTATTTATAGACTATCTCTGGAAATATACACTTAGAATACGTAATACTGGTTGCCTTCTAGGAGGAAGTGCGGTTACTGCATACCCTTTTGTGCCTTTTGATTCTGAAATAGGTGAATCTATGCTATTCAGAAGATTTTATTTTATGTAAAAGTAACACACCTGATTGAAGAAAAATTTTAAAACATGGAAAACAACAGAGAAGAAAATAAAATTTCCTGTAAATCTTACTACTTGAAAAGCCACTGTTGACTTTTTGATATATTTCAATACCATCTTATTTTTTGACATATTTTTTCCCTATTTAAGAAATTGGATTAAAACAGATTTGTTTCCTTTTCCCCCTACTTATTATGTTGATATAAAATTTAGTGGTAAGTAGGATTGCACATTACATGTATATGATCATCTGTCTATACTAAGTAACAAAAGATTTGAAAGGAAAGGATATTTAATTAAATGTACCAACCTATAGTTTGAATCCCTGAGTAAGTGTAAAAATGAAAACCAAAGGTCTAGGATATTTATTTGCTAAGTTTGCTCTGAACTTCCCTTTTCTTCTTTCTAGTTACGTAAGGAAAAAAGGGGGGAAGCCTTCCCAGCACTTTTATATATTGCATTGACAGATAAGGACTTTGACCTATGAGAGCAAAGGTCGAAAGTTCAAACAGCAGAGAAAGCACTATGGAAACTATGGATATTCAATAAGTATTGACCAATGGTAATGACAAAGAAGTAAGGTTACTGTGTTTGGCGATAAGGGGAAAATACAAAAAGATAAGATGATGCTTCCTTGAGGGAATTACTGTGACAGAAGCATCATTAAGGATGTCTTTGGTGGTAGTCATGGAACTAGACAGCATTACAACTAATTGGTAATTTACACAATCTTCAAAATAAATACTTCCCATCTAGACCTAATAGACTGTGCATTGATCAGCAATCGATAAGGCTGTTAAAGTGGGTGAGTTGGTTATACAGTTGCTTAGTAATTTAGTGCCCATAGAAAAGACTCAGTGGATTACTTTGAATGTCATTGTGAAACTCAATTTTGGTAACGAAAGAAAAAGAAGAACAATGCAAATGTAAATGAGGGGAAAAGTGTTAACAATTTGACTTCAGTGTTAAAGGATTTATTCCAGTAGAGTAAGATGTCAGCTGACTAAGGTGAATTACTAGCACACCAGATTACTCACCATTTGCTTTCTTTCTACCAGTCACTGTGTTTTGAGGCAAGAGACAGAGAATAATACGAATGTTTGTGAGGCAGATTCAGAGTAAAAGAAACTAAATTCCCAAATTTTACCATCTGGTGGATTATCCCATTTTATTCACATGCTCCATAATTTTAGGAGTACCTAAATTACAATATTTTTCATCTATGGGGTTTGCTGCTTCCATATGAGACTGAAGAGTTATCAGAAGGGTACCTATCCCTTAAATATTAGATGTGAAGTTATACACCTGGGATTATACTTATTTACTGCAATCTACCCTGTACAAAGTGGCCTGCTCAAGAGCCCAATTTCCACCAAATTAAGTCCAAGCCCAAAGACAACTGAGAATCAAAATAAGCAGTTGGTTGGCAATCTGGGGCTTTGTTGCTCAAAAATCTGTCCTCCAACATTGAACTCGAGACTCACACTGAGCAGACATATTTGCACTGTGAGAATTGGGCAAGAATTGAGACTAGCTATGTGGCCGTTTCATACTCACTCTGGAGCATATGCCCAGTGACTGTTTCTGTCTACCACCAATTCATTATTTATTTGTATCCCTTCATTATTTTTTGCTGAACATGTATAATTAAATTCATGTAAAGCAAGTAAATGTATGATGTGATTCTGTTGCACTAGAGATGAGGATTTAATTTTTGTATCCCCCATTGCACTATGTTTTTTAAATGAAGGCCCAAGGTATCAATGACTTAATACAATGTCACATCAGAAATTACTGCCAACACCCAAAACAGAAACTGAATTTTAGAATTTGTATGCTGCCACTTAAAAAGCAAAAAGTTGACACATATAATAATTAGTTCCAGACACAAAAGGAAAGTATCTTACCTTAAGAATATATTGTGTGAGGTCAACTGCTTCTTTCTTCTCATGAACAAGTAGAGTTTCTTTGTCTTCTACAGTAATAACATTAATTTCTCCACGACGTACTTCCCTCCTGCCCAGAGGGCGTTTTCGAACACAAACTCTTATTTTCTCCATCTCAGTCCAAGGATTCTCTTTCTCTGAGGTGCTCTGTCTGATATGTTTATAAGTGGGCTTTAGATTTTAATAATAGGATAAGGCTACTTAACAGGTCAAAGTATCAGTATATTTTGTTATATATTAGTTTTGTTTACATTTTAGTTTTGTTATATAATAGTTATATAACACATATATTTGTTACATTTTTATATATTACATCTACTATATATACATACCTACTATATATATCATCATATATCTACTGTATCATATCATCTACTGTATATACATAGCTACTATGTATATCTAATATACATATATCTAATATACATGACACTGAGAGAGTCCTTTTATTAGCTAAATCTCCCTGATTACATCTATCTCTATCCCTACTCCACCCCATCACTTGTCCTGGCAAAAACAAAACAAAACAAACAAACCCAAAGACCTAAGGGGTGCTTTAGGTCAAAGTCTTGTGTGTGTGGCTTCCAGGTATGGTCTTCCAAAAGGCTTCTAACAATGGGTGATGCATGTTCCTTATATCCCTCAAACAGGCTGGTTAATCCTCAACTCTAACGCTGCTACCACCCCTTCACGGCCCTTACAAGACCCAAACCCATGTCTCTTGCTTCCTTTCAATCCATTTATTCTTGCACATTTACTGTTTTCTTGACCATTCAATCTAATTTCTTTTTTTATCCTATCTTGGTTTACTAAATACTTTGAATTAGGTGGTAGGTTTCAATGTTCTTTTCCAATATTCCTCCCCAGTTGTATTCTGCTTGTCTTGTTGTTCTCTTATGTCCTCTTTCTGTCCACCCTGATATGTGTTTGTTAGAACACAATCCTACATTTCTTCTCCCCAGGACAATTTTATGGCTGGTACTGTCCACCACCAATTCACCCTTCTATTCAGATGCATTTTGTCTCTGGCTCTGACTTCAGTGAACTCATTAACCTTAACATCCTTAACATCCAGAATATTTGAGGCAATATTCCGTGGCTTAGGGAGACAAAGTTCATCAGGTTTACTTGCTGAGCCTAATGGTGGTACATATGTATATATTTAAGAACTGACTGCTTATCTATACAGAGATACCTATTAACCTAGGTAACAAAAAAAACTGGACTCTTGAAAGTAGTTTTATCAGGATCAATGCCTTTGGTACATACACTAAGAATGCCTTAGCAAGACAAATTATTCTCTTCTTTTACACTTCAGAATTTGATTAATAGCCCCTAAAAAGGCTTTTATAAATTTTAGATAAATATTTCACTATATATAATTGTTTCATATCAATTTCAATTTTCTGAGCCCTCCAACTGCCTGGAAAAAAAATTTTTTTTTGCTGGGATCTAAATTAGTAAAAAGTAGCAAATAAAATTTCTAATATAATGCATAAAGGACTACTCAAAGCTTTTGAAGCTTTTTTTTTAAACCAACATATAGCAGACTTAAAAAATGTACCATTTTGAGGTTAAATTGCAAAATCTTGGAAATCATTAAAAGTGAATGATGCACACAATGGAATACTATTCAGCCATAAGAAACAAATCCTACCATTTGCAACAACATGGATGGAGCTAGAGGGTATTATGCTCAGTGAAGTAAGTCAGGCAGAGAAAGACAAATACCAAATGATTTCCCTCATTTGTGGAGTATAACAATGAAGAAAAACTGAAGGAACAAAATAGCAGCAGATTCACAGACTCCAAGAAGGGACTATTGGTTACCAAAGGGGAGGGGTGGGAGAGGGTGGGTGGGGAGGGAGGGAGAAGGGGACTGTGAGGTATCATAATTGGTACACATGGTGTGTGGGGGGTCATGGGGAAGACAGTGTAGCTCAGAGAAGACAAATAGGGACTCTGTGGCATCTTACTATACTGATGGACAGTGGCTGCAATGTGGTTATCAGGGGACTTGATAATAAGGGTGAATGTAATAACCACATTGTTGTTCTTGTGAAACCTGTATATCAATGATGCCTTAATTAAAGAAAAAAGTGAATGATGCAGTAGACTTATAGATCCTGAGAAGTGACTAGTGGTTACCAAGTGGGAGGTGGTTGGGGTGGGTTCGGGGGGAGGGTGAAGGGGATAAAGGGGCACAATAATTCACAATCACAATATAAGTTGGTCACAGGGATGGTAGTATAGCATGGAGAATTTAGTTAATGATTCTGTAATATCTTTCTACGCTGATAGTAACTGCACTAGAGAGTGAAGATTTAATAATATGGATAATTGATGAACCTCCGTGTTGTATATTTGAAACCAACATAAAATTGAATATCAACGATACTTCATTTAAAAAAAAGTGAATGATGGGCTGCTCTCTGCTCAGAGGCAGCCATTCTTTCTTTCAGCCATTAAAATCTCTTGCATGGGCCCGTGTCTCCTGAGTCATGCTGGGGTAAGGAGGGTTGCGGCGAGATACCCTTTCATTGGTGCCGTGACTCAGATGAGGTTCTCCCATGACTTTGCTCTTCCTCTGGGAATCTGAGCTGCTTTGGGAACCCTCACTGCCCAATCCTCCTCCACGGGCTCACCGTCCATTTCCCCGGTTGCTCGTCTTCTCGCCCAACACCAGCCTTCAATTTGCTTATATTACAGGATTACCAACCCCTCTCCAAAGACGATGATCCTTATTAAACCTGTAACACGCCATCGCCACTTCAGACCAAGTGCTCATCTGAGGACCACCCCCTGCATCAATATAAAAATGAACTTCATCGCTCCTAATCAGCAGGAAGCAGTTACCAAAGACTGACCTTCACCCCTTCCCCAAGTCCTCTACAACTTATAAAACAGAAAAGGGAGGAATATAAGAATGTAATACTTTATCCTCCATTTACCCCATGGTCCCAAACACATAGGCTGGTGAAAATCATGTCTGGACTTGCCTCATCTTATCTCTAAACATTTCACCCCACCCCTTAAGATCCAATCACCAAAGGCCAGATGGTTGCCCCACCTCTTAAGATCCAATCACCAATGTCCCTATAGCAGAACACACCCTATCCCTACTTCTTAAAAATGTGCTTCCTCACCCACGAGCTGCTGCTCTCTGCTCAGAGGCAGCCATTCTCTCTTTCAGCCATTAAAATCTCTTGTGTGGGGAAAAGAAAAAGTGAATGATGGACTTCTTTTGCATATGTTTGATAGTAGTGCAGCATTTTAACAAGGGCCTTATGTCAAAAATCTCTCATTGCTGGTGAGTACCAATAACCTATCATAGAAAGGTAATCAAAGAGGACAGAAAATGTCCTTTTCAAAAATGACCAGGGACTAGGATGGATGATACGGACAAAAGAATTGCTGTTTTCAAGTTCAAGGGGAAAAAGGAATGAATATTCTTCTCCTAAAAGGCTAGGTTTCAATGCCCAATTTTCCCTAGAAGAAATAAGCTGTATATCTATCTGTCTGACATGCAAAGAGTTAGGTCTATTCAAGATCTTAAATATGTCAGGCCAACCAGTTCTCTAAATGCTTTAGACTTTTATTAAGATTTTGAGGCTGGCAATTTATTCTGAACTTACCTGATTTGAGGCATCCAGAGACAATGCTCCTTGGAAAGGATTACTCCCTAAAAGCAAGCCTTAAATTGGTGAGAGAGTTTCTCAAAAGTTCTGAAACTCTGACTCCTACTTAGGGTTTGGGTGAGAAGACAATACTGAGGATTACTGGGGAAAATGTTCTTTCTTATCTCCATTTCTCTAATAAAGAATGGGAAGAGTGAGATAATAACTACATAAAAGGTGGGAAAGCTCAGGGTTTGTCATGTATAAACCTCTATAAAAGAACTTATTTCACCATATGGTTCTTTGTCTTCTCACTTACCCTGTCCTCTAAGAGTCTAAAAGCCTCCAGGTAGTCTAATTATCTTTATATATACAATCAAGCCTAGCAGAGGTGGTACTTAATATTTGCCAAATAAGTGAAATAGCAGTACTGAAACAAAAATATCCATTCAACCCAAATAAATAATGCAAAATGATATATTGTTCTATTTATAAATAATTCCAATTTTGATTTTTATGTGTTGTTCAATCAAAAGACTGTAATATTCAAGAAAAATTAATCTTTTTACCACTGAGCTAACCAATAGGACAACAAAAATCTTGGTTTTAATGGTCACGGGACAATCTGATCCTCTCAAAAAAGAAAAAAACAGTACTATCTCCTCTGCTCAACCAAACCCTCTCCCCTAAAATCTTTTTAGAAACACTATAAAACTCACGTATTTCAAATTACTAAAGGTATTTTTACCTTTAAAATCGGATCTTCTATTTTGGGGGGGGATAAAGGAATTGGCTGAGTATGAGATCCTCTGAAACCTTAGCCAATATAAGACCAGACGTAAATATCTTGTTTTAAGGTATGAATAATAGCCTTTTTAAAAAGAAATAGAAAATGAGGTTTAAGAATGTATCTTGTTTCTCCAAACTCACCATCTATAACTTTTAAAATAACAAACAAGCAACATGTTCTTTTATTTTTAAAAGAACATATTTTCTATTATACCAATATTAGTATTAAGGGTTACTCAATATCTCTGCTCTTGGGGACCTACCTTATTTCACATTCTAACTTGAAGCATTAGGTTAAAACAACTTATTCTCTCCCTAACTTTCAAACTCTAAACTTCATCAAAAGTGTCTTACTCTTTGTAATTACCAAAACCACCTGTTCATCCAGGCCTGGAACCGTAGCACACACTCAGGGCAATATTCAAATGTGAGCAGGTAACCTAACTGCTCCAAAGACCTACTTAATTCAACTTACATGCTCTTTGTTTTTAACTAAGCTTTATATCTCCTCGTTGGTTTAAATGAAACTTACAGCCTTATAAAAAAATCCTGTGCATTGTATAATTCTTTTTCCCAATCACATAAGACTAGTTAACTATTTTACCTTCAAGGATGCACTAGGTATATCATGTTACACTATAATAAATAATAGAAACAAGTCTGTGGAGTCAGGCATAACAGCCGGGAACCAGGAAACAGCTCTTTCCTCCCCCCAGGGACCAATACCACTCCCCTGTGACCCCCGACATTACTTCAGGGACTGAGTAGCTCCAGAGAGTAGAGCTTCTGGGCACTATAGCGTGCCATATACAAATATGAAACACCGAAGGATGCTGGTTCAAAGTAAGATTATTAATATAACTCCTCAGATTTAAATAACATCGACCTCCTGAATCTTCCTGAAAGGGACTTCAAAATAAAAATCATTAACATGCTCATTGAGGTATGGAAAGATATTCAAGAACTCAGGAATGAATTCCAATCGGAGATCCAATCATTAAGGAGCACAGTGGAGGGTATTAAAAGCATATTAGACACGCGGAGGAGATGATAAATAAAATAGAAACTAGAGAAGAGGGCTACAAGAAGCTGAGGAACAGAGAGAAAAAAGGATCTCTAAGAATGAAAGAATATTGAGAGAAATGTGTGACCAATCCAAATGGAACAATGTTCGCATTATAGGCGTACCAGCGGAAGAAGAGAGAGAAAAAGGTATAGAAAGTGTCTTTGAGGAGGTAATTGCTGAAAACTTCCCCAATCTGGGGAAGGAGATAGTCTCTCAGGCCATGGAGGTACACAGATCTCCCAACACAAGGGACCCAAGGAAGACAACACCAAGACATATAGTAATTAAAATGGCAAAGATCAAGGATAAGGACAGACTACTAAAAGCAGCCTGAGGGAGAAATAAGATCACATAAAAAGGAAAGCCCATCAGGCTATCATCAGACTTCTCAGCAGAAACCTTACAAGCCAGAAGGGAGTGGCATGATGTATTTATTAATGCAATGAAGCAGAACGGTCTGGAACCAAGAATACTTTATCTGGCAAGGTTATTATTTAAATTTGAAGGAGGGATTAAACAATTTCCAGATAAGCAAAAGCTGAGAGAATTTACCTCTCACAAACCGTCTCTATTGGGTATTTTGGAGGGACTGCTATAGATGAAGTGTTCCTAAGGTTTAATAGCTGTCACCAGAGGTAATAAAACCACAGTAAAAAAAGTAGAAGTTAATTACTAAGCACATGCAAAATTAAATTAACTATCCCCAAAGTCAAACAAGGGATAGACAAAGAGATACCTAATAAATAAAAAAAGGAGGAGAAAAAAAAAACCTTCAGACTATGTTGGTAATAGCATATTAAGTGAGTTAAGTTAGACTCTTAGATAGTAAGGAAGTTAATCATGAACCTTTGGTAAACACTAACTAAAGCCTGCAATGCCAATAAGTACGTACCTATTTATAATCACCCTAAGTGTAAATGGTCTGAATGCACCAATCAAAAGAATGGATAAAAAAACAAGACCCATCTATATGCTGCCTACAAGAGACTCACTTTAACCCAAAGACATACACAGATTAAAAGTGAAGGGACGGAAAAAGATATTTCATGCAACTAATAGGGAGAAAAAAGCAGGAGTTGCAGTATTTGTATCAGACAAAATAGACTTCAAAACAAAGAAATCACAAGAGACAAAGAAGGACATTATATAATGATAAAGGGGTCAATACAACAAGAAGATATAAACATTACAAATATCTATGCACCCAACACAGGAGCACCTACATATGTGAAACAAATACTAACAGAATTAAATAATATGGGAATAGAATGCAATGCATGCAATCGAGGAGACTTCAACACACCACTCACTCCAAAGGACAGATCAACCAGGCAGAAAATAAGTAAGGAGGCAGAGGCACTGAACAACACATTAGAACAGATGGACCTAACAGACATCTACCGAACTCTACATCCAAAAGCAGCAGAATACACATTCTTCTCAAGTGCACATGGAACATTTTCAAAGAATAGATCATATTCTAGGCCACAAAGAGAGCCTCAGTTAATTCAAAAAGATTGAAATTCTACCAACCAGTTTCTCAGACCACAAAGGTATGAAACTAGAAATAAATTACACAAAGAAAATGAAAAAGCCCACAAACACATGGAGGCTTCACAACATGCTCCTAAATAACCAATGGATCAATGACCAAATAAAAACAGAGATCAAGCAATATATGGACACAAATGACAACAATAATTCAACACCGCAAAATCTGTGGGATGCAGCGAAGGCCGTGCTAAGAGGAAAGTATATTGCAATACAGGCCTACCTCAGGAAAGAAGAACAATCTCATTTAAGCAGTCTAAACTCATAATTAACAAAACTAGAAAAAGAAAAACAAATGAGACCCTAAATCAGTAGAAGGAGGGACATAATAAGAATAAAGCATAAATAAATAAAATCGAGAAGAATAAAACAATAGAAAGGATCAATGAAAGAGCTGGTTCTTCAAGAAAATAAACAAAATAGATAAACCCCTAGCCAGACTCATCAAGAAAAAAAGAGAGTCTACTCACATAAACAGAATCAGAAATGAGAAAGGAAAAATCACTATGGATACCACAGAAATACAAAGAACTATTAGAGAATACTATCAAAAATTATATGCTAACAAACTGGGTAACCTAGAAGAAATGGACAACTTTCTAGAAAAATACAACCTTCCAAGGCTGACCCAGAAAGAAACAGAAAATATGAAGAGACCAATTACCAGCAATGAAATTGAATCGGTAATCAAAAACCTACCTAAGAACAAAATGCCTGGGCCAGATGCTTCACTGCTGAATTTTATCAAACATTTAGTGAAGACCTAATACCCATCCTCCTTAAAGTTTTCCAAGGAGTAGAAGAGGGAAGGCTTCCAAAATCATTCTATGAGGCCAGCATCACTCTAATCCCAAAACCGGGCAAAGACACCACAAAAAAAGAAAATTACAGACCAATATCCCTGATGAACATGGATGCAAAAATACTCAACAAAATATTAGCCAGCCGAATTCAAAAATACATCAAAAGGATCATCCATCATGATCAAGCAGGATTTATTCCACAGATGCAAGGATAGTTCAACATTGGAAAATCCATCAACATCATCCACCACATCAACAAAAAGAAGGACAAAAACCACATGATCATCTCCACAGATGCTGAAAAAGCAATCGACAAAATTCAACATCCATTCACGATAAAAACTCTCAGCAAAATGGGTATAGAGGGCAAGTATCTCAACATAATAAAGGCCATATATGACAAACCCATAGCCAACATTATACTTAACAGCAAGAAGCTGAAAGCTTTTCCTTTAAGATCTGGAACAAGACAGGATACCCACACTCCCCACTTCTATTCAACATAGTACTGGAGGTCCTAGCCATGGCAATCAGACAACACAAAGAAATAAAAGGCATGCAGATTGGCAAGGATAAAGTTAAACTGTCCCTGTTTGCAGATGACATGTATTGTACCTAAGAAACCCTAAAGAATCCATTCCAAAACTACTAGATCTAATATCTGAATTCAGCAAAGTTGTGGGATACAAAATTAATACACAGAAATCTGTGGCATTCCTATACGCTAACCATGAACTAGCAGAGAGAGAAATGAGGAAAACAATTCCATTCACAGTTGCATCAAAAAGAATAAAACACCTAGGAATAAACCTAACCAAGGATGTGAAAGACCTATACTCTGAAAACTACAAGACACTCATGAGAGAAATTAAAGAAGATACCAATAAATGGAAACACATCCCATGCTCATGGATACAAAGAATTAATATTGTCAAAATGGCCATCCTGCCTAAAGCAATCTACAGATTCAATGCAATTCCTATCAAAATACCAGCAGCATTTTTCAATGAACTTGAGAAAATCATTGTAAAATTCATATGGAACCACAAAAGACCCCAAATAGCCAAAGCAATCCTGAGAAGGAAGAATAAAGCTGGGGGGGTTATGCTCCTTAACTTCAAGCTCTACTACAAAGCCACAGTAATCAAGACAATTTGGTACTGGCACAAGAACAGACCCATAGACCAATGGAACAGACTAGAGAGTCCTGATATAAACCCAAACATATATGGTCAATTAATATATGATAAACGAGCCATGGACATACAATGGGAAAATGACAGCCTCTTCAACAGCTGGTCTGGCAAAACTGGACAGCTACATGCAAGAGAATGAAACTGGTTAACGTCATACACAAAAGTAAACTCAAAATGTATCAAAGACCTGAATGTAAATCATGAAACCATAAAACTCTTAGAAGACAACATAGGCAACAATCTCCTGAATATAAGCATGAGCAACTTCTTCTTGAATGCTTGTCCTCGAGCAAGGGAAACAAAAGCAAAAATGAACTCATGGGACTACATCAAACTAAAAAGCTTGTGTGTGGCAAAGGACACCATCAACAGAACAACAAGGCATCGTACAGTATGGGAGAATATATTTGTAAATGACATATCAGACAAGGGGTTAACAACCAAAATATATAAAGAACTTACACACCTCTACACCCAAAAAGCAAATAACCCGATTAAAAAATGGGCAGAGGATATGAAGAGACAGTTCTCCAAAGAAGAAATTCAGATGGCCAACAGACACATGAACAGATGCTCCACATCACTAATCATCAGGGAAATGCAAATTAAAACCACAATGAGATATCACCTCATACCAGTTAGGATGGCCAGCATCCAAAAAGACTAAGAACAACAAATGCTAGCGAGGATGCGGAGAAAGGGGAACCCTCCTACACTGCTGGTGGGAATGTAAGCTAGTTCAATCATTGTGGAAAACAATATGGAGGCTCCTCAAAAAATTAAAAATAGAAATACCATTTGACCCAGGAATCCCACTCCTAGGAATTTACCCAAAGAATACAACTTCTCAGATTCAGAAAGACATATGCACCCCTATGTTTTTCGCAGCACTTTTTACAATAGCTAAGATATGGAAGCAACCTAAGTGTCCATCAGTAGATGAATGGATTAAAGAAGATGTGGTACATATACACAATGGAATACTATTCAGCTATAAGAAAGAAACAAATCCTACCATTTGCAACAACATGAATGGAGCTGGAGCATATTATGCTCAGTGAAATAAGCCAGGTGGAGAAAGACAAGTGCCAAATGATTTCCCTCATTTGTGGAGTATAATGACAAAGCAAAACTGAAGGAACAAAATAGCAGCAGACTCAGAGACTCCACGAAGGAACTAGAGGTTACCAAAGGGGAGGGGTGTGGGAGGGTGGATGGGGAGGGAGGGAGAAGGGGATTGAGGGGTATTATGTTTAGTACACATGGTGTGGGGGGTCACCAGGAAAACAGTGTAGCACAGAGAAGGCAAATAGTGAGTCTGTGGCATCTTACTACACTGATGGACAGTGACTGCAATGGGGTATGGGTGGGGACTTGATAATATGGGTAAATGTAGTAACCAAAATTTTTTTTTCATGTGAAACCTTCATAAGAGTGTATATCAATAATACCTTAATAAAAATTAAAAAAAAAAATAGAAACAGGTCTGCTATAGGAATAACAGCAGATCCTGGCAAGGAGCAGATGTTTGATGTACATGAACAATATCATCTTTCTCCCATCTGGAAAGTCCCAATTCCTCATTAATTTTCCCCCATCAATGTATTTCTATTGTCGATGCTGAAGCTGTTCACTATCATTTTCTGTAAATAAGGAGTAGTTGCTCTCCCATGGTCATGAAGACAACTGCCTTTGCCTGAGGCTACCCTCCCTCCTTCAAAAAAATGAACTATAAAAGTAAATTATTACCTGATACAAGAATGAGGGATTCCATAATTATACCCTGATACATGAGAGACTCTTTGAATGATGGGAATATCACAGTCCCCTAGTATTGGAGAGAAATGATTTGACGAAAAGAACGAAGTGTTAGTTTCTGTTTGCACATAGGCATCAGCAGCTGTGGCATTGAGGATTCTTGTTTTTGTGTGGTATTGGGAATCTTCTGGTAGCATGTGCTGCAGCACTTTTAGGTAACTAGACTTCTGTTCACTTGCAGAAAAATCTGATAAATTGCACATTTCAAACCCATCATTGCTGGTAGTTCTGTCTTTGTTGTCAGCAAGAGAATCAAAATGTAGTTGCCTGCGAGGGCCAGATCTGGATTCCTGAGGCTTGATGTACTGGTTGCTTGTCTGAAGGTGCTCTGGGCTACTGACTACTTTATCTTCTTCCTGCATAATCTTAATGATTTTGATAAGTTGAAAGAGACGTTTGCGGTCTTTCATGTCATGGACTCCCAATTTGGAGTAGTCTTTCATTGTAACCTTGGCTAATTCATCTATTTTTTGAAGGCCAAGGGCAGTAAAATGAGGATAATACTGTGCCAGTTCAGCTTCACAAAGACATTCATACAACCAGGATGTCATTTTTGTGAATAGGTTTCTATAAACTCTGAAAAGAAAAAAAAAATCCATTCACTTGAAATACAATATATGTAATACAATTATTCCTTTAAAAAATGAAAACCCCAAAATAAACATGCAGAAAAATCCACTCAAGCATACCAAGTTTTCAATAAGTGTATTTTTCTTCTGAAATAATCAAACATCACAGTGTATAAGCAAAGATGCTATGACGCATTATAGTAACAGATGTAATTTTGTTCATCTGTGTAATAAAAATAGATCTTAAACTGTATATCTACATAGGCACATGCACACACACATAACACAAGTCACTTACTTATTTCTAGGGAGTTTTTTCCAACCTTGCAACATCTACATACCATGGTGTCAAACATACCAAAACTACTGAAGCCTTGTCCCCAACCACTGATTGCAGCAGGACTAATTTTAGATGTTCAATTTAATATCAAGGCATGTTGCAAAACTGTTTCCTGTGATTAATGCACAAAGGCTACGAACTCTTTCAAAATGGAAAGCAGAATTAAACAGCAAACCACAGATGACTGTAAACTAATATAACTCACAGGAAATCACATTTGTATCTGCTGAGTACTGGTAAAAGTTAGTTGAATAAAGAGGTAAAAACATCATTAATTCAGAATCTATTAATTCAGAATTCCAGATCAATTTAAAAGGTAGTTGGCTGTAGATATCAATGTGTATGGAATGTGAATAAGATAATTTACCTTGGAAAGTAATACTATGGTCAAGGTTGCATATTAAAATGCTTAAAATTTTTTAACACCAAGTTATTTAGTTAAACAACAACAAATGAATGATGTAGTAATAACACATAATCCTGGCCTATTACTAAAGTCAAGACCTTGAGGAATTCTCTACACCCGTTTTTCAAGTTTATGAGAATATTCAAAAGTAAGTAAACTACATTCTTTTTAAAAATAGTTTTATAATTCAGCTTCAAAATTCAATTCGTTAATTCTTGGTACAACTTTTCTATTTTTCATTTTAATTTATACTTTGCCTTCATTCTAGGAGAAACAGAGGTCAGGGCTGGATAATAAAGATGATTAAAGTACCTCGTATAATTAACTTTAGAGGAAATGTTACTTAGGCTGAGGAAAAGGTACAAGGGGCTAAGTAACATACCCTAAACTCACCCTGCCCTTTTCCATTTGTGGTATGTTGAGGGTGGAAGGGAAGGCCACGAATTCTTTGCAGGTCCTTCCATCAAGAGTTGGAGTCTACTTCTCCCACTGCATCTAGGCTGGCCTTCTGACTTGTTTTGTCCAACAGAACGTGGTGGAAGCAACACTATGTAACTTCCACACCTAGGCCTCAAGAGCCCTTGCAGCTTCTACTGTTCTCTTGCAAGTCTGCTGCTGCCATGTGAAGAAGCCCAACCAACAGCCAACATCAAAGTCAGACATGTGAGAGAAGCCATTTTAGACTACTTAGTTCCGGTGGAGCTACCAGCTGACTGCTGCAACATGAGTGACCCAGGTGAGACCAGAACCACCTAACCCAAATATCTGATTCACAGAACTGTGAGCAAATAAAATAGGAATTGTGTTAAACCACTAAGTTTTGGGGCAGTTTACGATGACACAGCATAACTGCAACAGAGCTTCTATGCCTTTTAAATGTTGTATCTTTGCCTGAAATGTTCGAACACCCTCTGCCTACTAAAATGAGTTATGCCCATCCTTTCGAGATAGCTCTCAACAGCCCTCCCCCATCCCCATGCATGATGTCTTCTCCCATTCCTCAGCCTCTTCTACAATTTCACTACCAAGCACCCTAGGCAGTGGTTAAAGGAGGACACCAATCCCTTTACTATTGTTTCTCCTAGCTGGAATACCTCTCTTTCCCAGGAAAAACCTTATTTCTATTTTCCTTCTTTGAGGTATGTTCTAGCAGGGATAGCAATTCCTCTGTGCTTCGTAACAGTAGCAGCTAATATTTGTTGAACACTTATTTTGTACCAGGCACTGTTCTAAGCACTATTTGTTAACCTCCAAACGATCTTAAGAAGTAGATAAACGTGTGACCTTTAGTAAGTGACTTTAACATCTCTGGAACTCATTTTTCTCAACTGTACAAAGGGAATTTACAGTCTCCACAATGTGACCTTTGGCAAGTAACTTATTTAATATCTCTGGAACTCAATTTTCTCAACTGTAAAATGGGAACTAACAGTCTCCACAGTTCCTAGGGTTAGGATTTAATGAGAAAATATTTGTAAAACTCCCAGCATGATGCCTAATACATACTTACTGCCCAGTAAGTGTTGGTAGTTATTACTAATGTAATTGTAATTTCTTGTATTACAACTATTTCACTGCCTTGCACAGAACCTAAACAGAATAAGCCTTCAATGTTTTGGAGTGTTTCAAGTTACATAACATATAAAACCAGTAATAATCCCCCACTTGGCTCAGCCTAACCCAAGGCAACTGATAAAGTGCTACATAGTCTTTTCAATTTTCACAGGCTGTATGAGATCCTATATTTCACATACCATTCCCTCAGTGACATACCAAACATTTCCCAACCCAACTCTGATAATTATGGCTCTACTGTATCCCATAATCAGTACCTGCAAGACTGACATATTAATCTTGCAATGCTTGGTTATCCCATAATAGCATGGTAGGGAAGATGCCAGAGATAGCAGTAATCTGGACATGCAGATTAAAGTAACCACCGCCATGCTTCTACATAACTCAGCAGTATTCTGCCTTTCTGAGCTCCTCAGTTAAGCCTATGTTCTTTCGTTTTAAAAGTAGGTATTCTTTGTACCACATTCCATTTTACAAAGGTTGGGCTCTCTCTTCTTCTGGAGTAAACATCACTGTAGGAACTTTAAAAAAATATTGGCCTCTGTGTCTCATCCCAGATTAATAGAAAAATAAATAACAAAAAAATCTCCCAGGGTTTTTTTTTTGGGGGGGGTGGGGGAGTAGTGCAAGAAATGTAAGAACAATGAAAAAGTTCTCCAGGTGATTATGATTGTACTCCATTAATCCTATATCTATCAAAATTACAAATGCAAAGTCATTGACCCAGCAACTCCACTTCTGGAAACTCATCTACAGATATTATGTACAACTACAAAATGACATAGGTACAAAGTTACTCATTGCACTTCATGTAATAGCAAAAAAATGGAAAAAGGATTGGTTAAATAAATTATGGTAATCCATTAAATGGAATACTATAAAGCGATTATAAAGAATAAGTAAACTCTCAATATATCACTGAAGAAAAAGAAAGCTCTCCAATGTTATTAAGTGACTAAAGAAAGACACAGAACAGTTTGTATGGTAAAGTTACCAATTATTATAGAGAAAGAGAGATAACTATTTTATAATAGACGTATACATTTGCTTATCAGGCATAAAATACCTTTGGTAGGATGCACAAGAAAGTAATAATATTGGTCTTTGGGGAGAGGGAAACTAGTTGGTGGAGGGCAAGCTTCGGAAGGAGAACTGTTACATACCAATAAATAAATGCTGGTAGTTATTACTACCTTTCCTATTGTTATTTCTATTTGACTGCTGACTCCATCACTCAGAGCAGGACCTAGAACAGTTCTTTTAAAATTTTTGCAAATATGTGACTATATTACTTATTTTAAAGATATATTTCGATAAAAGGCATCCAAATTGGAAAGGAAGAACTTAAGCTGTCACTATTTGCAGATGAAATGATATTATACATAGAAAACCTTAAAGAACCCACCAAAACTCTACTAGAATTAATAAATGAATTCAACAGAGTAACAGGAAACAAAATTAATACACAGAAATATGTTGCATTCCTATATAGTAAAAACGAATTAGCACAAAGAAAAATCAGAAAAACAATTTCATTTACAATTGTATAAAAAAGAATAAAATACCTAGGAATAAACATAACCAAGGAGGTGAAAGACCCATACCCTGAAAACTACAACACACTCATGAGAGATATTAAAGAAGTAACCAATAAATGGAAATCTGTCCCCTGCTCATGGATAGGAAGACTTAATATTGTCAAAATGACCATCCTGCCTAAAGCAATCTACAGACTCAATACAATCCCTATCAAAATAATATCAGCATTCTTCAATGAACTAGAACAAATAGTTCTATAATTCATATGGAAACATAAAAGATCCCAAATAGCCAAAGTAATTCTGAGAAAGAAGAACAAAGCTGGGGTCTTCCGGGATGATGGCAGAGTGAGCAGGGCAGTGGAAATCTCCTCCCAAAACCAAATATATTTATGAAAATACAGCAAATACAACTATTCCTAAAAGAGAGACCAGAAGATGCAGGACGACACAAGCCTGCAGCTACACCTGACAGGACTTGGCACCCTGCAAGGCGGGTAAGAAACGGAGCCACGAACCGGCAGGACCCAAGCACTCCCCCACCCCAGCACACCAGCGGGAGGAGAGGCTTCAGAGTGCGGAGGGAGTGGAAGCACAGGCCCGCCGAATAACCAGTCCTGGTGATCTGCGCCGGGGGCACTGACACACTTCGCGCAGTGTATCGGAGATTGGAGAGACAGAGGTGCAGATTCCAAGATGGCAGGTCCACCCAGCCTGTTCCCCAGAACAAAAGAAAAATGCATGCTTTTTTAGGGGTCTTAAAGAGACAGGGGCGCAACGGAGGAGCAGGATCGTCCCAGCGCACTCAGCCAAGCAGGCTAGAAGTCCTGGGGAATTTCAGTCCCCTTGGAGTGTGGCTGGGAAAAGCAGTCGTACAGAGACTTCCCACAGAAATCAGCAGCCTCCCATTCGTTCCCTCCCCAGCCAGAGTCAGAAAGGGCCCGGCGGAGCACCACGGAGGCAGAATACTGGAGAAGCAGCGCCACCTACAGCATCTTAACAGAAACTAAACCTGGCAGGCGTTTTTTCTTTTTTCTCTATTTTCCCTTTCTTCAATTTTTCTTTTTCTGACCACTTCTATCACCATGAAAACACAGAGAAATACGGTACAAACAAAATTTACCCAGAAAACTCCAGACCACACTACCCCAGAGAGGGAGTCTGAAGGGATGGACATGCACAATTTTCCTGAAAAATAATTCAATACAAAACTCATAACCATACTGATGGATCTACAGAGAAATATGCAAGAGCTAAGGGAGGAAGTGAGGGAAGTGAGGAAAGACAAGGCAGAGATGAGACAAGCGATCGACGGGCTTAGCAGCACACTGGATGAGATGCAAGGATTGTTAATGGAATAGAAATCAGAGAACAGGAATACAGAGAAGCTGAGGCAGAGAGAGATAAAAGGATCTCTAGGAATGAAAGAATTTTAAGAGAATGGTGTGACCAATACAAACAGAATAATATTCGCATTACAGGAGTACCAGAGAAAGAAGAGAGAGAAAAAGGGATAGAAAGTGTTTTTGAAGAAATAATTGCTGAAAACTTCCCCATGCTGGGGAAGTTAATAGTCTCTCAGACAATGGAAGCCCACAGATCTCCCAACACAAGAGACCAAAGGAAGACAACACCAAGACACATAATAATTAAAATGGCGAAGGTCAAAGATAAGGACAGAATATTAAAGGCAGCTAGAGAGAGAAGAAATATCACCAACAAAGGAAATTTCATCAGACTATCATCAGACTTCTCAGCAGAAACCTTACAGACTAGAAGAGAATGGCATGATTTATTTAACGTAATGAAACAAAAAGGCCTCGAACCAAGAATATTGTATCCAGCACAATTATCATTTGAATACGAGGGAGGGATTAAACAATTTCCAGACAACTGAAAACTGAGGTAATTTGCCTCCCATAAACCACCTCTTCAGGATATCATAAAAGGACTGCTCTAGATGGAAGCACTCCTAAGGCTAAAAAGAGGTCACCAGAGAAAATAAAATCATAGCAAAGAAAGCAGACCATCCAAATACCAACTAAAGGCAAAGAATAAAACACCTAGTATAGAAAGAATAAGAAGGGAGAGAAATAAAGAAACTCCAGACTGTGTTTACAATAACTTAACAAGAAAGTTAAGTTAGACTGTTAGAGAGTAGAGAAGCTACCCTTGAACTTCTGGTAACAACGAATCTAAAGCCAGCAATGACAATAAGTACATATCTATCAATAATCACCCTAAATGTAAATAGACTGAATGCACCAATCAAAAGACACAGAGCAATAGAACGGATAAAAAAGCAAGACTCATCTATTTGCTGCTTACAAGAGACTCACCTCAAATCCAAAGATATACACAGACTAAAGGTAAAGGGATGGAAAAAGATATTTCATGCAAACAACAAAGAGAAAAAAGCAGTTGTTGCAGTACTTGTATCAGACAAAATAGACTTCAAAACGAAGAAAGGAGCAGGAGATAAAGAAGAACATTACATAATGATAAAGGGGTCAGTCCAACAAGAAGATATAACCATTTCAAATATATATGCACCCAACACAGGAGGGCCGGCATATGTGAAACAAATAGTAACAGAATTAAAGGAGGAAATAGAAAGCAATGCATTCATTTTAGGAGACTTCAACACACCACTCACTCCAAAGGAGAGATCAACCAGGCAGAAAATAAGTAAAGGCACAGAGGCACTAAACAACACACTAGAACAGATGGACCTAACAGACATCTACAGAACTCTACACCCAAAAGCAACAGGATACACATTCTTCTCAAGTGCACATGGAACATTTTACAGAATAGACCACATACTAGGCCACAAAAAGAACACCACTAAATTCAAAAAGATTGAAATTCTATGAACCAACTTCTCAGATCACAAAGGTATAAAACTAGAAATAAATTTTAGAAAGAATAAAAAAGGCTCACAAACACATGGAGACTTAACAACATTCTCCTAATTAATCAATGGGTAAACGACCAAATCAAAACAGAAACCAAAGAATATATGGAGACTAATGCCAACAACACAAAGCCACAACTTCTGTGGGACGCAGCAAAGGCAGTTCTAAGAGGAAAGTATATTGCAGTCCAGGCCTATTTAAAGAAGGAAGAACATTCCCAAATGAATAGTCTAAAGACACAATTGCTGAACTTGGAAAAAGAAGAACAAATGAGGCCCAAAGTCAACAGAATGAGGGACATAATAAAGATCAGAGAAGTAATAAATAAAATTGAGAAGAATAAAACAATAAAAAAAAATCAATGAAACCAAGAGCTGGTTCTTTGAAAAAATAAAGAAAATAGATAAACCCCTAGCCAGGCTCTGTAAGAGAAAAAGAGAATCTACACACATAAACAGAATCAGAAATGAGAAAGGAAAAATAACGACAGACCCCACCGAAATACAAAGAATTATAAGAGAATATTATGAGAATCTATATGCTAACAAGCTGGAAAACCTAGAAGAAATGGACAACTTCTTAGAAAAATACAACCTCCCAAGACCAACCAAGCAAGAAACAGAAAAACTAAACAGACCAATCACCAGCAACGAAATTGAATTGGTAATCAAAAAACTACCCAAGAACAAAACCCGCGGACCAAACGGATTGACCTCTGAATTCTACCAGACACACAGACAAGAAATAACACCCATTCTCCTTAAAGTTTTCTAAAAAATAGAAGAGGAGGGAAAACTTCCAAAGTTATTCTATGAAGCCAGCATCACTCTAATACTAAAACCGGGCAAAGATATCACCAAAAAAGAAAATTACAGACGAATATCCCTGATGAACATAGATGCAAAAATACTCAACAAAATATTAGCAAACCGAATTCAAAAATACATCAAGAGGATCATACACCATGATCAAGTGGGATTCATCCAAGGGATGCAAGGATGGTACAACATTCAAAAATCCATCAACATCATCCACCACATCAACAAAAAGAAGAACAAAAACCACATGATCATCTCCATACATGCTGAAAAAGCATTTGACAAAATTCAGCACCCATTCACGTGATTAAAACTCTCAACAAAATGCATATAGAGGGCAAGCACCTCAACATCATAAAGGCCATATATGATAAACCCACAGCTAACATCATATTTAACAGCGAGAAGCTGAAAGCTTTTCATCTAAGATCAGGAACAAGACAGGGATGCCCACTCTCTCCACTGTTACTCAACATAGTACTGGAGGTCCTAGCCACAGCAGTCAGACAAAACAAAGAAATACAAGGCATCCAGATTGGTAAAGAAGAAGTCAAATTGTCACTATTTGCAGATGACATGATATTGTACATAAAAAACCCTAAAGACTCCACCCCAAAACTATTAGAACTAATATCTGAATTCAGCAAAGTTGCAGGATACAAAATTAACACACAGAAATCTGTTGCTTTCCTATACACTAATGGTGAACTAACAGAAAGAGAAATCAGAAAACAATTCCATTCACAATTGCATCAAAAAGAATAAAATACCTAGGAATAAACCTAATGAAGGAAGTTAAAGACCTATACTCTGAAAACTATAAGACACTCCTAAGAGAAATTAAAGAGGACACTAACAAATGGAAATTCATCCCATGCTCTTGGCTAGGAAGAACAAATATTGTCAAAATGGCTATACTACCTAAAGCAATCTACAGATTCAATGTAATCCCTATCAAAATACCAACAGCTTTCTTCAATGAACTAGAACAAATAATTCTAAAATTAATATGGAACCACAAAAGCCCCTGAATAGCCAAAGCAATCATGAGAAGGAGGAATAAAACAGGGGGAATTACGCTCCCTGACTTCAAGCTCTACTAAAAGCCACAGTAATCAAGACAATTTGGTATTGGCACAAAAACAGACCCACAGACCAGTGGAACAGAATAGAAAATCCAAACATTAACCCAAACATATACAGTCAATTAATATATGATAAAGGAGCCTTAGATATACAAGGGGGAGATGACGGCCTCTTCAGCAGCTGGTGTTGGCAAAACTGGACAGCTACATGTAAGAGAATGAAACTGGACTACTGTCTAACCCCGTACACAAAAGTAAACTCAAGGTGGATCAAAGACCTGAATGTAAGTCATGGAACCATAAAACTCTTAGAGAAAAGCATAGGCAAAAATCTCTTGGACATAAACATGAGTGACTTCTTCATGAACATATCTCCCCGGGCAAGGGAAACAAAAGCAAAAATGAACAAGTGGGACTATATCAAGCTGAAAAGCTTCTGTACAGCATAGGACACCATCAGTAGAGCAAAAAGACATCCTACTGTATGGGAGAATATATTTATAAATGACGTATCTGATAAGGGGTTGACATCCAAAATTTATAAAGAACTCAAGCAACTCAACAAACAAAATGCAAATAATCCAATTAAGAAATGGGCAGAGGATCTGAATAGACACTCTCCAAAGAAGAAATTCAGATGGCCAACAGGCACATGAAAAGATGCTCCACAGCGCTAATCATCAGAGAAATGCAGGTTAAAATCACAATGAGATATCACTTCACACCAGTGAGGATGGCCAACATCCAAAACACAAACAACAACAAATGTTGGCGAGGATGTGGAGAAAAGGGAACCCTCCTACACTGCTGGTGGGACTGCAAATTAGTTCAACCATTGTGGAAAGCAGTATGGAGGTTCCTCAAAAAACTCAAAATAGAAATACCATTTGACCCAGGTATTCCACTCCTAGGAATTTACCCTAAGAATGCAGCAGCCCAGTTTGAAAAAGACAGATGCACCCCTATGTTTATCGCAGCACTGTTTACAGTAGCCAAGAAATGGAAGCAACCTAAGTGTCCATCAGTGGATGAATGGATAAAGAAGATGTGGTACATATACACAATGGAATATTATTCAGCCATAAGAAGAAAACAAATCCAACCATTTGCAACATGGATGGAGCTAGAGGGTATCATACTTAGTGAAATAAGCCAAGCAGAAAAAGCCAAATATCAAATGATCTCACTCATATGTGGAGTATAAGAACTAAGAAAAAAACTGAAGGAACCGAACAGCAGCAAACTTACAGAACCCAAGAACGGACTAATAGTTACCAAAGGGAAGGGAACTGAGGAGGATGGATGGGAAGGGAGGGACAAGGGGGAAAAGGGGGCATTACAATTAGCAGATGTAATGTTGCAGGGACGCGGAGATGGCTGTACAACTCAGAGAAACAAGTAATGATTCTATAGCATTTCACTACGCTGATCGACAGTGACTGTAATGGGGTTCGTGGGGTGGACCTGATGAAGGGGGTAGTTTAATAACCATAATATTGCACATGTAATTGTAGATTAATGATACAAAAAACAAATTATACAAAACTTAAAAAAAAGAAAAAAAAAGAACAAAGCTGGGGGATTACGCTCCCTGACTTCAAGCTCCACTACAAAGTCACAGTAATCAAGACAATTTGGTACTGACAAAAGAACAGACCAATAGATCAATGGAACAGAGTAGAGTCCACATATAAACCCACATATATATGGTAAATTAATATATAATAAAGGAGCCATGAAAGTACAACGGGGAAAAGACAACCTCTTCAACAACTGGTGTTTGGAAAACTGTGTAGCTACATGAAGGAAAATGAAACTGAATAATTGTTTAACTCCATACATAAACGTAAACTCGAAATGGATAAAAGACGTGAATGTAAGTCATAAAACCATAAAACTCTTATAAGAAAACATGGGCAAAAATCTCTTGAATGTAAACACAAGCAACTTTTTCCTGAACACACCTCCTTGGGTAAGGGAAACAAAATAAAAAATGAACAAGTGGGACTACATCAAACTAAAAAGCTTCTGTATACCAGCAAAGGACACCATCAGCAGAACAAAAAGGCATCCTACACTATGGGAGAATATATTCGTATATGACTTATCTGACAAGGGGTATACATCCAAAATATATGAAGAACTCATATGCCTCAACACCCAAAAACAAATAACCTGGTCAAAAAATGGGCAGAGGACCTGAGCAGACACACCTCCAAAGAAGAAATACAGGTGGCAACAGACACATGAAGAGGTGTTCCACATTGCTAATCATCAGGGAAATACAAATTAAAACCATAATGAAGTATCACCTCACACCAGTTAGGATGGCCATTATCCAGAACACAAGAAACAACAAATGCTGGCGAGGATGTGGAGAAAGGGGAACTCTCCTACACTGTTGGTGGGAATGTAAGTTAGTTCAATGGGTGTGGAAAGCAATATGGAGTTTTTGCTCAAAAAACTAACACTTGAAACACCATTTGACTCAGTAATTACACTCCTAAGAATTTATTCAAAGAAAATAAGATCCCTGATTCAAAAGGACATACGCACCCCTGTTTATAGCCATACTATTTACAATAGCCAAGATACGGAAGCAACCGAAATGTCCATCAATAGATGTATGGATATAAAAGATGTGGTACATATAAACAATGGAATATTATTCAGCCATAAAAAGAAAAGAAATCCTACCATTTGTAACAAGATGGATGAAACTAGACAGTATTATGCTCAGTGAAATAAGCCAGGTGGAGAAAGACAAATACCAAATGATTTCACTCACTCATGGAGTACAAAGACAAAGCAAAACAGAAGGAAAAAATAACAGTGCACTCATAGTCACTGAAACAGAACTAGTGTTTACCAAATGGGTGGGGTTGGAGGGGGGGAGGGGAGGAGGGAGAAGGGGAGTAGGGGCACAATAATTCACAATCACAATATAGGTAGGTCATGGAGATGGTAGTACAGCACGAAGAATACAATTAATGACTCTACAGTATTTTACTATGTTGATAGATAGTGACTGCAATGGAAGTGGTTAGGACTTGATAATATGGGTAAACGCTGAACCAATGTGTTGTGTATTTGAAACCATCATAAGATTGTATATGAATAAAACCTTAATAAAAAAATGTTTTAAGATATATTTCTAGTTCCCTCCACCTTCTTCGCTCCCAACCTCCCAAAATTGATCTGGAACAACTACTTGTTACTTTTTTTTTTTGGTATCATTAATATACACTTACATGAGCAACACTGTCGTTATTAGATCCCCCTCATTATCAAGTCCCCACTACATACCCCATTACAGTCACTGTCCATCAGCATAGTAAGATACTACAGAATCACTACTTGCCTTCTCTATGCTATACTGCCTTCCCTGTGTACCCCCCTTACATTATGTGTGCTAATCCTAATGCCCCTTTTTCCCCTTACCCCTCCCTTCCCACCCATCCTGCTCAGTCTCTTTCCCTTTGTCAACTGTTAGTCTATTCTTGGGTTCTGTGAGTCTGCTGCTGTTGTGTCCCTTCAGTTTTTGCTTTGTTCTTATATTCCACAGATGAGTGAAAGGATTTGATACTTGTCTTTCTCCACCTGCCTTATTTGACTGAGCATAATACCATCTAGCTTCATCCATGTTGTTGCAAAAGGTAGGATTTGTTTTCTTCTTATGGCTGAATAATATTCCATTGTGTATATGTACCACTTCTTCTTTATCCATTCATCTACTGATGGACACTTAGGTTGCTTCCATTTCTTGGCTATTGTAAATAGTGCTGCGATAAACATACGGGTGCATATGTCTTTTTCAAACTGGGCTCCTGCATTTCTTAGGGTAAATTCCTAGCAGTGGAATTCCTGGGTCAAATGATATTTCTATTTTTAGTTTTTTGAGGAACCTCCATACTGCTTTCCACAGTGGTTGAACTAATTTTCCATTCCCACCAGCAGTTTAGGAGGGTTTCCCTTTCTCCACATCCTCATCAACATTTATTGTTGTTTATCTTTTGAATGGTGTCCATCCTAACTGGTGTGAGGTGATATCTCATTGTGGTTTTAATTTGTATTTCTCTGATGATTAGCGCTGTGGAGCATCTTTTCATGTGCCTGTTGGCCATCTGAATTTCTTCTTTGGAGAAGTGTCTGTTCAGATCCTCTGCCCATTTTTTAATTGGATTATTTGCTTTTTGTTTGTTGAAGTACATGAGCTCTTTGTATATTTTGGATATCAACCCCTTCTCAGATATATCATTTATGAATATATTCTCCCATAATGTAGGACGCCTTTTTGTTCTACTGATGGTGTCCTTTGCTGTACAGAAACTTTTTGTTTGATATAGTCCCGCTTGTTCATTTTTGCTTTTGTTTCCCTTGCCCTGGGAGATATGTTCATGAACAAGTTGTTCATGTTTATATTGAAGAGAGTTTTGCCTCTGTTTTCTTCTAAGAGTTTTATGGTTTCATGACTCACATTCATATCTTTGATCCATTTCGAATTTACTTTTGTGTATGGAGTTAGACAGTAATCCAGTTTCATTCTCTTACACATAGTGGTCCAGTTTTGCCAACACCAGCCGTTGAAGAGGCTGTCATTTCCCCATTGTATATCCATGGCTCCTTCATCATATATTATTTGACCATATATGTTTGGGTTAATATCTGGACTCTCTATTCTGTTCCACTGGTCTGTGGGTCTGTTCTTGTGCCAGTACCAAATTGTCTTGATTACTGTGGCTGTGTAGCAGAGCTTGAAGTCAAGGAGCATAATCCCCCCTGCTTTATTCTTCTTCTCAGGATTGCTTTGGCTATTCGGGGTCTTTTGTGGTTCCATATCAATTTTAGAACTATTTGTTCCAGGTCATTGAAGAATGGTGTTGGTACTTTGATAGGGATTGCATTGAATCTGTAGATTGCTTTAGGCAGGATGGCCATTTTGACAATATTAATTCTTCCTACCCAAGAGCATGGGATGAATTTCCATTTATTAGTGTCCTCTTTAATTTCTATTAAGAGTGTCTTGTAGTGTTAAGGGTATAGGTCTTTCACTTCCTTGGTTAGGTTTATTCCTAGGTATTTTATTTACTTGTTACTATTTTTAAAATGGCTTTTTTACATTGTATATAACACTATACCCACAACTATATTGCAATCTACATTTTTGTTTAACATAAGCATATTCTTATGTTTTGCCATTAGAAACAACCCACAGTTTATACTTAATATTTGTTGAATAGATGAATTACTCCAGGGACATGTGATTTCTCTTTTAAAATTCCTAATGTTTTGACTGGAAAGCTGATAGGAAATTCATTACAGATTCAAATATTTTTAATTTTTTTACTAATTACCAGCCTTGTTACAAAGATGATGTAAGGCAACTCTGTGACTTCTTAAAGAGAAAAGTAATACAATCCTACTCATCGTAACACTGAATTAGACAGGTGTGTAACAAGTATTTGTTGAATGAATAGAATCTGCTTAGAGGACAAAGGACAAAAGATTCCACCATTTCTAGTTTTTACCTTAGGCAATTAAATTTTTTTAACTGAAGTATAGTTCATATACAATCTTATATTAGTTTCAAGTACACAACACACTGCTTCAACAATTACCCATGTATTACATCCCGCCCCACTAATAAAGCTACTGTCTGTCAACATAGGAAGATGTTACAGATTAACTATATTCTCCATGCTGTACTACTACCCATGACCAACCTACATATGATTGAGAATTTTTGTGCCCCTTTATTCCCCTCAACCTCTCCACTGACCCACCCCAACCCCTTTCCCATGGTAACCACCAGATACTTCTTAGTGTATGAGTCTACCACTGTTTTCTTCATTCTGTTTTGTCCTCCATTTATATTCCACAAATAAGTGAAATAATATGAAATTTGGCTTTTTCTCCCTGGCTTATTCTAGATCCACCCATGTTGTTGAAAATGGCAGGATGTTTTAAAATAATTTATTTTGGTATCATTCATCTACAATTACGTGTGCAATATTATGATTATTAAACTACCCTCTTCATCAGGTCCCACCCACCAACCCCCTGTCTTCTCTGAGTTGCACACCCCTTCCCGTGCCCCCCAACATTACATCTGCTAATCATAATGCCCCTTTTACCCGCTTGTCCCTCACTTCCCACCCATCCTCCCCAGTCCCTTTCCCTTTGGTAACTATTAGTCTGTTCTTCGGCTCAGTGAGTCTGCTGCTGTTTTGTTCCTTCAGTTTTCTCTCTTTATTCTTATACTCCACATATGAGTGAAATCATTTGATACTTGTCTTTTATGGCTTGGCTTATTTAACTGAGCATAATACCCTCTAGCTCCATCCATGTTGTTGCAAATGGTAGGATTTGTTTTCTTATTATGGCTGAATAATATTCCATTCTATATATGTACCACTTCTTCTTTATCCATTCATCTACTGATGGACATTTAGGTTGCTTCCATTTCTTGGCTATTGTAAACATTGCTGCGATAAACATAGGGGTGCATCTGTCTTTTTCAAATTGCGCTGCTGCATTCTTAGGGTAAATTCCTAGAAGTGGGATTCCTGGGTCGAATGGTATTTCTATTTTGAGTTTTTGGGGAACCTCCATACTGCTTTCCACAATGGTTGAACTAATTTGCATTCCCACCAGCAGTGTAGGAGGGTTCCCTTTTCTCCACATCCTCGCCAACATTTGTTGTTGTTTGTGTTTTGGATGTTGGCCATCCTCACTGGTGTGAGGTGATATCTCATTGTGGTTTTAATCTGCATTTCTCTGATGATTAGCGATGTGGAGCATCTTTTCATGTGCCTGTTGGCCATCTGAATTTCTTCTTTGGAGAGTGTCTATTCAGATCCTCTGCCCATTTCTTAATTGGATTATTTGCATTTTGTTTGTTGAGTTGCTTGAGTTCTTTATAAATTTTGGATGTCAACCCCTTATCAGATACGTCATTTATAAATATATTCTCCCATACAGTAGGATGTCTTTTTGCTCTACTGATGGTGTCCTATGCTGTACAGAAGCTTGTCAGCTTGTTATAGTCCCACTTGTTCATTTTTGTTTTTGTTTCCCTTGCCCGGGGAGATATGTTCATGAAGAACTCGCTCATGTTTATGTCCAAGAGATTTTTGCCTATGCTTTTCTCTAAGACTTTTATGGTTTCATGACTTACATTCAGGTCTTTGATCCACCTTGAGTTTACCTTTGTGTAAGGGGTTAGACAGTCGTCCAGTTTCATTCTCTTACATGTAGCTGTCCAGTTTTGCCAACACCAGCTGCTGAAGAGGCCGTCATCTCCCCATTGTATATCCAAGGCTCATTTATCAAATATTAATTGACTGTATATGTTTGGGTTAATGTTTGGATTTTCTATTCTGTTCCACTGGTCTGTGGGTCTGTTTTTGTGACAATACCAAATTGTCTTGATTACGTTGGCTTTGTAGTAGAGCTTGAAGTCAGGGAGCGTAATTCCCCCTGTTTTATTCCTCCTTCTCAGGATTGCTTTGCTTATTCGGGGTCTTTTGTGGTTCCATATCAATTTTAGAATTATTTGTTCCAGTTCATTGAAGAAAGCTGTTGGTATTTTGATAGGGATTGCGTTGACTCTGTAGATTGCTTTAGGTAGTACAGCCATTTTGACAATATTTGTTCTTCCTAGCCAAGAGCATGGGATGAATTTCCATTTGTTAGTGTCCTCTTTAATTTCTCTTAGGAGTGTCTTGTAGTTTTCAGGGTATAAGTCTTTCACTTCCTTCATTAGGTTTATTCCTAGGTATTTTATCCTTTTTGATGCAGTTGTGAATGGAATTGTTTTTCTGATTTCTTTCTGTTAGTTCATCGTTAGTGTATAGGAAAGCAACAGATTTCTGTGTGTTAATTTTGTATCCTGCAACTTGCTGAATTCAGATATTAGTTCTAGTAGTTTTGGAGTGGAGTCTTTAGGGTTTTTTATGTACAATAATCATGTCATCTACAACAGCGACAATTTGACTTCTTTACCAATCTGGATGCCTTGTACTTCTTTGTTTTGTTCGACTGCTGTGGCTAGGACCTTCAGTACTATGTTGAATAACAGTGGAGAGAGTGGGCATCCCTGTCTTGTTCCCGATCTTAGATGAAAAGCTTTAAGCTTCTCGCTGTTAAGTATGATGTTAGCTGTGGGTTTGTCATATATGGCCTTTATGCTGTTGAGGTACTTGCCCTCTATACCCATTTTGTTGAGAGTTTTATTCACGAATGGATGCTGAATTTTGTCAAATCCTTTTTCAGCATCTATGGAGATGATCATGTGGTTTTTGTTCTTCTTTTTGTTGATGTGGTGGATGATGTTGATGGGTTTTCGAATGTTGTACCATCCTTGCATCCCTTGGATGAATCCCACTTGATCATGGTGTATGATCCTCTTGATGTATTTTTGAATTCGATTTGCTAATATTTTGTTGAGTATTTTTGCATCCACGTTCATCAAGGATATTGGTCTGTAATTTTCTTTTTTGGTGAGGTCTTTCCCCGGTTTTGGTATTAGAGTGATGCTCGCCTCATAGAATGAGTTTGGAAGTATTCCCTCCTCTTCTTTTTTTGGAAATACTTTAAGGAGAATGGGTGTTATTTCTTCTCTATATGTCTGGTAGAATTCAGAGGTGAATCCATCTGGTCCGGGTGTTTTGTTCTTGGGTAGTTTTTCATTATTGATTCAATTTCGTTGCTGGTGATTGGTCTGTTTAGTTTTTCTGTTCCTGTTTGGTCAGTTTTGGAAGGTTGTATTTTTCTAAGAAGTTGTCCATTTCTTCTAGGTTTTCCAGATTGTTAGCATATAGATTCTCATAATATTCTCTTATGATTCTTTGTATTTCTGTGGGGTCCGTCATTATTTTTCCTTTCTCATTTGTGATTCTTTTAATGTGTGTAGATTCTTTTTCTTTTAATGAATCTGGCTAGGGGGTCTATCTATTTTGTTTATTTTTTCAAAGAACCAGCTCTTGGTTTTATTGATTTTTTTTTCTATTGTTTTATTCTTCTCAATTTTATTTATTTCTTCTCTGATCTTTATTATGTCCCTCCTTCTGGTGACTTTGGGCCTCATTTGTTCTTCTTTTTCCAATTTCAGTAATTGTGTCTTTAGACTATTCATTTGGGAATGTTCTTCCTTCTTTAAATAGGCCTAGATTGCAATATACTTTCCTCTTAGAACTGCCTTTGCTGCGTCCCACAGAAGTTGTGGCTTTGTGTTGTTGTTGTTATTTGTCTCCATATATTCTTTGATTTCTGTTTTGATTTGGTCGTTAACCCATTGATTAATCAGGAGAATGTTGTTAAGTCCCCATGTATTTGTGAGCCTTTTTGATTTCTTTCTAAAATTTATTTCTAGTTTTATACCTTTGTGATCTGAGAAGTTGGTTCATAGAATTTCAGTCTTTTAAAATTTACTGAGGTTATTTTTGTGGCCTAGTATGTGGTCTATTCTGGGAAACGTTCCATGTGCACTTGAGAAGAATGTGTATCCTGTTCCTTTTGGGTGTAGAGTTCTGTAGATGTCTGTTAGGTCCATCTGTTCTAGTGTGTTGTTTAGTGCCTCTGTGCCTTTACTTATTTTCTGTCTGGTTGATCTGTCCTTTGGAGTGAGTGGTGTGTTGAAGTCTCCTAAAATGAATGCATTGCTTTCTTTTTTTTTCATATGAATTTAATAAAGTGCGCCTCTGGCCCTAAAGCCGTTCTCGAAAACCCTCTGTGTCCTGATGAGACTTTCAAATAGCAAGTTTCACGTGTTCAACCTGTGCAGCCACGAGCAGCTCGGCCGCCAGTTCCCGGTGACCACATGACAGTGCGGTCCCACAGCTCACAGCGGTCCTCCGTTGGAACCACACCGCGCCTCCTCTGGGCCGGGCCCGTCATCCGCAGGGAAGCACTCTGAGCACCCAGGGCCCCAATCCATAGGCAGCTCATTTCCCCCGCCCCCATCCCCCTTACAGCTCGAGTTCTGGGGAGCCAGGGTCATCCCGCGCCCCCTTCTCCCCGAGGAGCTCGGCCAGTGTGGCGCCTCCTCTCCCGGACCGTCCCCGCATCCGGCTGCAGGGCTGTGACCAGGAAGGGCCTGTGGACGCCCGTGCTGGCCCAGCCCGCGGGTGCCGCGACACTGCACTGGACCGGAGCTGCGCGGGGCCTCGCTGTCCCCCGAATGCATTGCTTTCTATTTCCTCCTTTGATTCTGTTAGTATTTGTTTCACATATGCCGGCCCTCCCGTATTGGGTGCATATATATTTATAATGGTTATATCCTCTTGTTGGACTGACCCCTTTATCATTATGTAATGTCCTTCTTTATCTCTTGCTACTTTTTCATTTTGAAGTCTATTTTGTCTGATACAAGTACTGCAGCACCTGTTTTTTTGTCCTTGTTGTTTGCATGAAATATCTTTTTCCATCCCTTCACCTTTAGTCTGTGTATATCTTTGGGTTTGAGGTGAGTCTCTTGTAAGCAGCATATACATGAGTCTTCCTTTTTTATCCATTCTATTACTCTGTGTCTTTTGATTGGTGCATTCAGTCTATTTACATTTAGGGTGATTATCAATAGATATGTACTTATTGCCATTGCTGGCTTTAGAGTCGTGGTTACCAAAGGTTGAGGGGTTGCTTCTTAACTACCTAACAATCTAACTGAACTTTCTTGTTACGTTATTGTAAACACTGTCTGATATTTCTTTATTTTGCTCCCTTCTTATTCTTCCTCTTCCATTCTTTATATACTAGGTGTTTTATTCCTTGCCTTTAGTTAGTATTTGGATGGTCTGCTCTCTTTGCTATGGTTTTATTTTTTCTGGTGACATCTTTTTAGCCTTAAGAGTGCTTCCCTCTAGAGCAGTTCCTTTAAGATGTCCTGTAGAGGTGGTTCATGGGAGGCAAATTCTCTCAGCTTTTGCTTGTCTGGAAATTGTTTAATCCCTCTGTCATATTTAAATGATAATCGTGCTGGATACAATATTCTTGGTTCGAGGCCCTTCTGTTTCATTACATTAAATATATCATGCCATTCTCTTCTGGCCTGCAAGGTTTCTGTTGAGAAGTCTGATGATAATCTGATGGGTTTTCCTTTGTAGGTGATCTTTTTTCTCTCTCTAGCTGCCTTTAATACTCTGTCTTTATCTTTGACCTTTGTCGTTTTAATTATTATGTATCTTGGTGTTGTCTTCCTTGGGTCCCTTGTGTTAGGAGATCTGTGGGCTTCCATGGACTGCGAGACTATTTCCTTCCCTAGCATGGGGAAATGTTCAGCACTTTTTTCTTCAAAGACACTTTCTATCCCTTTTTCTCTCTCTTCTTCCTCTGGTACTCCTATAATGCGAATATTGTTCCATTTGGATTGGTCACACAGTTCTCTTAATATTCTTTCATTCCTAGAAATCCTTTTATCTCTCTCTGCCTCAGCTTCTCTGTATTCCTGTTCTCTGATTTCTATTCCATTAACATTCTCTTGCATCTCGTCCAGTCTGCTGCTAAGCCCATCGATCGCTTGTCTCAATTCTGTATTGTCTTTCCTCACTTCCTCCCTCAGCTCTTGCATATTTCTCTGTAGATCCATCAGTATGGTTATGAGTTTTATTCTGAATTCTTTTTCAGGAAGATTGTGCATGTCCATCCCTTCAGGTTCCTCTCTGGTATTGTCTGGGTCTGGGTAAGTTTTGTTTGTACCATATTCCTCTGTCTTTTCATGGCAATAGATGTGGTCTCTGGTAGGTGCCATGTATGTCAGCTGGGCTCTTTAAGACTTTTAAAAAGAAACAAAGAAAAGATAAAAAAAGAAAGAAAAGAGAAAAAAAAAACGCCCGCCGGGAGTAGATTCTGTGAAGATGCTGTAGGTGGCGCTCTTGCTCCAGTATTCCGCAGCCACGGCCGCACCGTTCCACAGGGCCCTTTGTAGCTCTGTCTGGGGCGGGAAGAAATGGGAAGCTGTTGATCTCTGTGGAAAGTCTTAGTGCGGCTACTTTTTCCCAGTCGTCAGCCAAGGGGTCCAAAATTCCCCTGGACTCCCAGCCTGCTGGGCTGAGTGTGCTGGAATGATCCTGCTCCTCTGTTGGGCCCCTGTCTCTTTAAGACTGCTAAAAAAGCACGCGCTTTTCTTTTGTCCCGGGGAGCCGCTGCAAGGACCCTGGTGCATTCCCCGGCTCAGATCCTGCACCCTCTGCCTCTCCAATCTCCGATATACCATGCGATGTGTGTCAGTGCTCCCGGCGCAGATCACCAGGGCTAGTTATTTTGTGGCCCTGTACTTCCACTCCCTCCCCGCTCTGAATCCTCTCTTCCCGCCGATGCGCTGGGGTGGGGGAGTGCTCTGGTCCTGCCGGGTCGCGGTTCCATATCTTACCCGCCTCGCGAGGTGCTGCATCCTCTCAGGTGTAGATGCAGGCTGGCTGCTGTCCTGTATCTTCTGGTCTCTCTTTTAGGAATAGTTGTATTTGTTGTATTTTCATAAATATATATGATTTTGGGAGGAGATTTCTACCGCCCTGCTCATGTGGCCATCTTCCCGGAAGTTGCAGATTTTTTTATGGCTGAGTATTATTCCATTGTGTATATGTACCACATCTTCTTTATCCATTCATCTATGGGTGGACGCTTGGGCTGCTTCCATATCTTGACCATTGTAAATAATGCAGCAAAAAACACAGGGTTGCTTATGTCTTTATGAATCAGGGATTTTGTTTTCTTCAGGTAAATTCCTAGAAGTGGAATTACTGGGTGAAATGCTATTTCTATTTTTAATTTTTTGAGGAACCTCCATACTGCTTTCTCCAGTGGCTGCCAAATTTATCATTTCCTTTGCTGTGCAGAAGCTTTTTAGTTTGATGCAGTCCCTCTTATTTGTTTTTGCTTTTGTTGCCAAATCCAAAAAGTCTTCGCTAAGACCAATGTCAAGGAACTTACTGCCTATGTTTTCTCTTAGTTGTTTTATGGTTTCAGGTCTTACATTCAAGTCTTTACTCTATTTTGAGTTACTTTTTGTGTATGGTATAAGATAGTGGTCCAGTTTCATTTTTTTTCATGTCATTGTCCAGTTTTCCAAACAATAAAATATTTACCTTTAAATATATATTTAAAATATGTTTTTACAATAATATCTTTTTATTCAAGTGAGAATCCAAAAATAGTCCATACATTTGGTTGTCATGTCTCTCAGGTCTTTTTCTTACAGATATAGGCAGTACCCTATCCTTTCTTTTTTCCTTTCCATTCTATTGACTTGTTGCAGAAACCAAGTATGTTCTAAGTATAGGACATACTTATACTAAAAAATCATTTACTGTTCATCTGAAATTCAAATTTAATCAGGTGTCCTGTTTTGCTTTGTCCTATTTTAGAATTAAGTTCTACATTTCAGGCAAAAATACTTTGTGTTACCATGTGCTTCATAACACATCACATTAGAATATATACAAACATCTTCCAAATTTGCAGCCTGATTCCTTCATTATAAAGTTCTCTCATCAACCAATTAAATGGTTTCATCCACTGATGACCACTGCCTGCCTCAATTATTTCCTCAGGGGCTGCACAATGGTGAATTTTCTGAACCTATTGCTGTTTGTGGAATTTTCATGTGAAGAAAAACTTTCAACAACTAGGACTATGTGAATATCCAAAGTAGAGTTTGTACATGAAGGTGGGCATAAAAGTATTCTTTCCTTTTAATTTCCAATTTTCAGAGCAAATAGTAGTGCCCTAGTGATTCTGGATGGTGTCCAGTGAGTTCTTTCAGGTTTTTGGTTTTGCTTTTTTTTTTTTGAGGGGGTGTATGTTTTTAAATTCATTATTAACTCATAGATTTTTTTAATATAATTTATTTTATTATCATTAATTACAATTACATGTGCAATATTACGGTTATTAAACTACCCCTTCATCAGGTCCCCCCCACCAACCCCATTACAGTCACTGTCCATCAGCATAGTGAGATGCTATAGAATCACTACTTGTCTTCTCTGAGCGGTACTGCCCTCCCCGTGCCCCCCCAACATTAATATCTGCTAATCGTAATGCCCCTTTTTCCCTCTTATCCCTCCCTTCCCGCCCATTTTCCCCAGTCCCTTTCCCTTTGGTAACTATTAGTCCGTTCTTGGGTTCTGTGAGTCTGCTGCTGTTTTGTTCCTTCAGTTTTTTCTTTGTTCTTATACTCCACATATGAGTGAAATCATTTGATACTTGTCTTTTCGGCTTGGCTTATTTCACTGAGCATAATACCCTCTAGCTCCATCCATGTTGTTGCAAATGGTAGGATTTGTTTTCTTCTTATGGCTGAATAATATTCCATTGTGTATATGTACCACATCTTCTTTATCCATTCATCTACTGATGGACACTTAGGTTGCTTCCATTTCTTGGCTATTGTAAATAGTGCTGCAATAAACATAGGGGTGCATCTGTCCTTTTCAAATTGGGCTGCTGCATTCTTAGGGTAAATTCCTAGGAGTGGAATACCTGGGTCAAATGGTATTTCTATTTTGAGTTTTTTGAGGAACCTCCATACTGCTTTCCACAATGGTTGAACTAATTTGCAGTCCCACCAGCAGTGTAGGAGGGTTCCCTTTTCTCCACATCCTCGCCAACATTTGTTGTTGTTTGTGTTTTGGATGTTGGCCATCCTCACTGGTGTGAGGTGATATCTCATTGTGGTTTTAATCTGCATTTCTCTGATGATTAGCGATGTGGAGCATCTTTTCATGTGCCTGTTGGCCATCTGAATTTCTTCTTTGGAGAAGTGTCTATTCATGTCCTCTGCCCATTTCTTAATTGGATTATTTGCTTTCTGTTTGTTAAGGTGCATGAGTTCTTTATATATTTTGGATGTCAACCCTTTATCAGATACATTTTTTATGAATATATTCTCCCATACTGTAGGATGTCTTTTTGTTCTACTGATGGTGTCCTTTGCTGTACAGAAGCTTTTCAGCTTGATATAGTCCCACTTGTTCATTTTTGCTTTTGTTTCCCTTGCCCGGGGAGATATGTTCATGAAGAAGTCGCTCATGTTTATGTCCAAGAGATTTTTGCCTATGTTTTTTTCTAAGAGTTTTATGGTTTCATGACTTACATTCAGGTCTTTGATCCACCTTGAGTTTACCTTTGTGTATGGGGCTAGACAGTAGTCCAGTTTCATTCTCTTACATGTAGCTGTCCAGTTTTTCCAACACCAGCTGCTGAAGAGGCTGTCATCTCCCCATTGTATATCCAAGGCACTTTTATCAAATATTAATTGACTGTATATGTTTGGGTTAATGTTTGGATTTTCTATTCTGTTCCACTGGTCTGTGGGTCTGTTTTTGTGCCAATACCAAATTGTCTTGATTACTGTGGCTTTGTAGTAGAGCTTGAAGTCAGGGAGTGTAATTCCCCCTGTTTTATTCCTCCTTCTCAGGATTGATTTGGCTATTCGGGGTCTTTTGACAACTCATAGATTTTTATATATTCCATGTGTTTCCATCAGTTGCCTTAGTCTTTGACAGCTTCATCTTGTATGTTTCCTAGCTAAAACCTAAAATCAGCTTTTTTCTAAGAAACTCATGTTTCTGTTTTAGAAGTAGCTGCCCATTTGTCCCACATTCCGCTAAAGGTTCTGCTTTCCCAGCAAGTCTTCAGTAGAGAGGCCCTGGGCACTAGGGAAAGGGAAAAGAATGAGCACAACCGTGCTCACCCTACTCCTCCCTGTGGAGATCAGGAACAGCTCTGCACAGCCACAGCGAATCCAGAATGGCCACTACTCAGTTCATATTTGAGTTACTGAATATTCTCTCAAGGTCACTTTTCAACTTTGATGTCAACTCCAATCAATTAGTAGTGGCTTCTGGAAGGATTTATTAAGAAGGACTTTGAGGCATTTACAACCATTAATATAATACAGGATGAGAACTAGGGAGAATGGGGAGCAAATCATTTCCATTTTACTTCTTGTACCTCTCCTTATATATTGGAGTTAAGAATTACCATTGACATCTTTGTCATACTGTGATTATAAGCTTGAAAATGGAGCTCCTCAACATAAAGGTGAAAGGATATAATAACCAGTAAAAAGCAGAACAACCAGACAAATGGAACACAGGACTAAAATTTTTAGTGAATACGTACTTAAAATATTTTTTAAATCTATCTGATGTCAAATGTCCTCTAGCACTTCTAGTTCATAAAGATTCAGGTAAAAATGATAAATCAGTAAAGGAAGAATTAGAGGTCAAAGTTGATGATTGATTTTGTTTAGAGTTTGAGCATTCCTAATATATTAGCTATCACTTTCCTGGGCAACCTAGAGCAAAGAGAGCAAATACATAGCCTACAAATACACAAATACAAATACTCATCTGTGCTGTTTTTCTCTCCTACTGTACCCAGGGTAAACAATCCAAATCTGTTTCAATGTTCTCTCTTATTAAGCCCTTAAACAGCCTCAGAATCCCTTTTTTTGTGGGGAGGTGTGCACAACAGTATACAATTCCATGATTTTGACAGTTGTATACAACTGTGAAAACACCACCACAACTAAGATACAGAACATTTCCATCATTCTTTATGCCTCTTTGCATTCCAATCTGCCCTCTGTCCCTGGCCCTAGACAACCACTGATCTGCTTTCTGTCATCATATATTTGCACTTCCTATAATTTTACATATATGGAATTACACAATTCTCTTTGGACCTGGCTTCTTTCACTTAGCTTAATGATTCTGAGATTTATCCGTGGTGCACATATAAATCCATTTCACTTAAGAGAAAGATTGGAATAAATCAGTAAGTTGTCCAAGGTAACACAGCTCTCAAGTATGACTGGTACTTGGGTCTTCTCATGGCTAGTCCCATTTTCTTTCACTTTTCCATGCTGCCTCTTTCAAAAGTAGCTGCAGAGACAACTCCATTGCCACCTCCCTTGACAGGCCCACTATCTACCCTGCTCAGCAGACTAGCTGCCTGCTGCAGATATGTTGCCGCAGCATGGAATGAATCTCTCACAGCTGCCATCACCAAGAAAATACCCTGCAAATCAGAAAAATCCAACGGAGGCTAGATGGGTCAGTTTTTACATGTAGGGTCCACTCCAACGGAGGCTAGATGGGCCAGTTTTTACATGTAGGGTCCACTCAGTCAATGCCACAAGTGTGTGGTTCCCCTTTGTGACAAACCCAGAGACTGCTAAATCTCAGCTGTTGGCATAACAATCTGAAATAGAATCTTAGAAGAAATCCAGTTGGCAGAAACTCCAACTTTATCCTAGTGGCAGAGAAAATCAACTAGAGGGGGAATACATGCAACTGTATACACAATGTGGATAAGATCTAACTTATTTAACATGCTCCCTCAAACTGTTCATTCATCTACCCAAACTATGTAACTCTTCCTACCTAAATTGCCTGAAACTGAACTTGGAATCATCACATACCTCTCATTTAGCTATGTAACCTTGGACAAAGCCACTTAGTTTCTTTGTTACATTTCCCTCTCTCATAGGATGCAGTAAGATATTTATGTAAAATTAATTTGGAAACTGTAAAGTACTCCATAAGGATGAGACTATGTGCTCTTATTCAGCACTGGATCACTGTGCCTGACATGAAGTAAGTGCTGGCTGCCACAGAAACAAATAGCACCATAATGAAAGACTTTTAACACTATTAAAATATGGTTTCTATTATTTGATGAAAAGCTGACTGTATCAAAAGGTAAGGGATTAGAGATACTGAAGTAGATTGTATTTATAAAATATACTAATTAATAGCAATGCTATGTATAAGATGCTACTAACTTAAAACTATTTCTTCAATTACAACTGTACTTTTTCTCTCCTTCATTGGCATAGTTAACAAAAATGCCTGATTATCATATATAGTGTGGCTATACTAGATGATGCTACATACAAAAGACCAACACTTGATACAAATATAAGTCATGTGTATGCATGAACTTAATTGATTTTCTTTTAATCAATTTACTGAGGTATAATTTATGTATATAAACTAGACCCATTTTAAGTGTATAGATCTATGAGTTTTGACAAATATGTACCCATGTAACCATATCAATCAAAATATAATCAAGACCGTCCCATCAAATACTCCTAAAAGTTCTTACCGCAACCTTGGTGGTCAATCATCTCATCCATGCTTAGCCCATTAATCACTGACCAGCTTTTGTAACTAGTTGAGTTGTATTTTCTAGAATTTCTCATAAAATAAAATCACATACTGTCATTTTTATTTTAAATCTATATAATATATGGAGACTGGAGAAAGTAGAAAATCAACTTTGTGTGATTTTCTTTCTTAGGACTATGGAAACAAGTTAAAATGATCATACTATTTTTCATAGCTCTTTTTTCACTAACCTAAATGACATCTGGTAATAAAGAAAGAAATCTCTTAAATCAGTCTGATTTTTAAGTCAATCTGCGAAAAACAAAGAGTAAGTGAAACAAATAATACACACAGTGTCAATGACTTGGAAAAAATATTCTTCATAAAAAAAATGCTTGAAGAAATCCTATGGGTAGATAGGATATTTTTGCTAAAAGAGTTTGGTCTTCTACTTTTTAGGGGGAGACAATTCAGTAACTAACATGAACCTAAGAGCAGGTTTTATCATTTCAAAAAAATGTTGCCTGCTTCTATAATTGTCAAGATTGTTCAATAGTTCTAATAAAAATTTTTGATTACTTTAAAAAAGTAGAAAACCTAAATAAAAGGTCTATATATTCCTTGCCAATCAAAAAAAACAGAGAACAATGGCCCAAGTTTTAAAGCATGCAGTTATTTTTAGTTTCTCAAATTCATGTAACATACAAATACTTAAATTATCAAAATGAAATAGGGGAAAAAAAACGGTCAATAAATTCCTCTAGGGTATCATTAAATTTCAACCATTTTATTGAGATATAATTCACATAACATAAAACTCCCATTTAAAGTGTAGAATTCAATAGTTTTTAGTATATTCAGTTGTGCAACCATCCAATTTTAGAACATTTTTATCACTTCAAAAAGAAACTTCATACCATTAAATTCTAGATGTTCCACAAGCATCTAAAAGGGTAAAGCACTTCCCCTAAAACATTCATTTCTATTAACCAAAACCAAACTTAACCATAGAAAAAATTGAGAAAGGTATGAGATTTTCTATAGAAATTTGAGCTGTGGTTAAAAGTTGTCAAGAATACACATGCTGAGTACTTTTTTATACTCTTTAAGCAGAGAATGAAAATCTCAAGACCTCTGACTCTACTTGGATAAATTAAAAGGGCATAATGTACATGTTCTAGGTGGATGTGATGGCCATAGTTTTTATTTTTTTATTTTTTCATAGTTTTTAAAAAGTAATTCAATAAAAACCTAAAAATGCATAAACCAAAGTCTATTTCATTTTATTAAGATACTTAGGAGCCTATCCTTACTTATTTTAAATAAACCTGTCTTTTTTGGGAAGAAAAAAAAGCCTGACTCACCTGTATGGGATTCATAGTATCAAATAATCTTTGATATTTTGATAATAGTTAACTAAACACTTCCTCTTTAAAGGTGTATTTATTTCTATTACAAATAATACAGTAAAAAGGAAAGTAAAATGTGGCTTTGGGTAGCTTTTACAGTAACTGAAAGTATCTGTGTGTTCAAGGTCTTTTTTAACGAAAATTACAGAAAAAATTCAAGCTCCCAAGTTTTAAAAAAAATCCTCTCCGTTCAACAATAAAATTTCGTTATTTATGCTGAGCAACTCCTAAAACCATTAAAAGTTCACAAGTGCCAGGAACAACCAGATCATTTGTGAGATAATTAAAGAAAAAATACAGCCACACAGTAAACAGAACTTAAACATAACTAATCATAGATGCAACCGGACAAATACAACTTAGAAGTTCTTTAAATGACCATTACATTTTAAAATTAATATTTCTGCATGGAAAAGTTTTTTAAAAGGCACCTTTAGTAAGTTACATTTATGTATACGTACTTATAAATTATATGATCCTTTTATTTTAGATTAAAAGTTCTTAATGAAATGGCAGGTAACATATGGCTTACTAGAAAAAGAAAATAAAGAAGCAGTGAGGCAGAATGTTATCTTTACTAAGGGGAAAAATGTGTGGAAGACAATAAAATCAATTAGAGAAGGCAGAGAATTATAGAGAACTTTCAGAGTAGACTCATGGGGCTAAGCCAGTACCACTGAAAACCAGTTGGGCATTATATTATGAAGTTGAGTCTTCATGTATCCTACAACCAAGCAACACAACTAGAAAAACTTTAGCACATGTGCTTCAGGAGACACATACAAAAATGTGCATAGCAGCACTGTTCACAAGAGCCAAAAACTGAAAATGACCTGCATGTCCATGGATAATAAATTTGGATATATTCATATAATGGAATATTATACATAGCGATAAAAGAACAAACTAAAGCTACACTCAACGATTTATCAAATCTCAGAAACAGCATAAGGAGAAAAACAAATCCCAGAAAACTATGTCCCTTTTTATAAGGCAAGCAAATCCCATGTATTATTTAGGCATCTGAACACAAAATGTAGGATAGTGGTTATCTCCTAGGGAAGAGGAGGGAAATGAGGAACAGCAGGAGAACATAGGGAGATTATGTACTAGGTCTTGGGCATTTATTCATTTTGTATTATGCTTTATAACTTGCATGTATGTTTCACATCTATTCTTTGGTATGTACTACATTATATAAGGAAAAAAAATCCTACAAGTAGCCAGGTCAACAGAGATCATCTAGTCAATAGTTGATCTTGTCTATGCTATTTGGCTTATGAAGGATTCCTTCATACCTTACTCTTTGGCTTGCATAGCATTTAAATTTTTTTAGAATTCGTTACAATATTAAAAAATCAGGAGCAATTTAAAATAACCAGTTTCTGCTTTTCTTGAAAATTAGAAGATAAAGTTACATTGGGCCAATAAGATAAGGCAACAGCAGACCAAAACTGAGTTGTGCCTGCTCCCTTCAGAAGAGCATAGACAATCCTACATGCAATGGTCCCTCAGCTCTTGGGTCTTTATGTCAACCAACTTTGTTCACTTACATGAACTGGTTAGCTCTGCAGGCATTTAAGTTTGAGAACCATGATCTGGGTCAACACTCTCATTTTATGTGGTAACTGAGGTTCTGAATGATTAAATAACTTGTCCAAGTCACAAGCTTTGGTAGGCTAAACCTCAGTGGCCTTTTCAAATATCTTACTGTTTTCTACTCTCTATTTGCTCAACTCTATGGTTTAAGTGAATATGCTGTTTCTGAAAGTAAGGGACTACATAGGAAATTCAGTAGGCATTAGAGCATATTATATACATTCTACTTACTATTTATAGAAGTAGTGTGAAAATACAAGGACCAAAATAGCTTCTGATTACCAAGAAACTTTTCATCTGAGTTCCCCTAAACTATGACAATGACCAATTTTAAAAATACACATAACAGCTTTATTGAGATATAATTCACATACTATACAATTTGCCCATTTAAAGTGAATTCAATGGCTTTTAGTATGTTCACATATTAAACCCTCAACCCATCCAGCCCCTAGTCAACCACTGGTAATAATCCTTTTTAAGGGATTACTAACAAAGTCATTGGTCCCATTGTACCATTAGAAATGGATACAATACAAATCCAATATTCTCAATCAATTTTCATTAAAATGTTTCACCATGTTTGGCATAAGGTCCCTAATTACGAACACAAGAAATTCAGTATTATCAGTGGGAGATTAAAAGGTGAATAATACAGTACACACTTTTCCCCCAACAAAGGAATTAGTTATTTCAAACTCTAGGGAGTTATTTTATCTAAAGATTACTGATCTCAACAGAAGACAAGAGATGCTAGACAACTGCTTAAAACAACAGCTGCAAAAGAATGAGAATATATGATACTTAATGGAATTCTTAAGGCTAAATGTGGATTTGGAGATGCTTGTCATGTAAGTTATACCCAAAAGTAGTTTTTGAGTGATTGTTTCTTTTATAACTGGAAAGAAAAAAAAAAGGTTCAAGTTTGTTTATGGTTAAGTAGCTAATGCTTTGCAATTACTGCAATTCCTTTCAAGAGCCCCATTGTGAGGTTAATAAGTTTCTTAGGTGAAAAGCACTGGAGGAATCACCTAAAAATAAACATAAGAAAATTGTTGAACCCAGTTATCTTAAAACAGTGCAAGTATTACTCTAATTATAGAGGTTTAATTTTGAAAGACTTCCCAGGAACAGGTGGCAACCAATGCTGGGCTTAATTAAATTCAGTGCTTTATTTTTTAAATCTTGGTCTAATCAAACTGCAAAGGCTATTTGCAGATTTTTGCCATTTGGCAGTTATAAAATACTTTCAAAAAAAATCTTCTTATGCTTAATTGAAAAAAAACTATTATGGTCAGTTTTTATAAATTACTAACATAGATTCCTTTACTCAGGGTTATTTCTTTTTGGGAACTGTTGCCACACTGACACCAGAAATTGTTTCTGAAGGAATGTGCTCAGAAAGCAAAGAACAATTAAACAATAATTTCATTCAATGGGACCTAAGTTATTAATATGTAATTAAGTGTATGACCTCCTTATCTTCCAAGATTTGTTGTGATAGATGGCATTTACCACCTGCATTTTTGTTTGTTTATTTAAGTATAATTGATACACAATCTTTTTTTATTAAAATTAGTTGATATACAATCTTTTTTTATTAAAGTATTGCTGATATACAATCTTATATTGGTTTCAAGTACACAAAACAGTGGTTCAATAGTTAACCATATTGTTAAATCCTCACCCCCACTAATGCAGTAACTATCCGATATACATTCTTATGTTGGTTTCAAGTATATAACACAGTGGTTCAACAGTTAGCCATATTACTAAATCCTCATCCCCACTAGTACAGTTACTATCTGTCAACATAGGAAGATGTCACAGAATCAGTGGCTATATTCTCCATGCTGTACTACCATCTCCGCAAACAATTTATATCATGATTGAGAATTTTTGTACCCTTTTATCCCCCTCACCCTCCCCATCCACCCACCCCAACCCTTCCCCCATGTTAAGCACCAGTCCCTTCTCACTAAGACTCTACTGCTCTTTTGTTCATTTTGTTTTGTTTTTAGATTCCACATATAAGTGAAATCATATGGTATTTTTCTCCACTTGGCTTATTTCTCTTAGCATAATACCCTCTAGGTCCATCCATGTTGTTGCAAATGGCAGGATTTCTTTCTTTTTTAAGGCTGAATACTATTCCATTGCTATCACCTCCATTTTTACAAATGAAGAAACCAAGGCACAGATAATTTATTAAGAGCAATTATATGAATTTGTTTTAGAAAGTGATCAGATATGATAGGTTGGCTACACAATTCTAAACCACTAGTTTTAAACAATCAAATCTCAACATAAGCAGGTAACTAACTGAAAAGACTGTAAGAGACATAGGATGCTCCTTATTGCTGGTGAAACCTCAACTAGAGTTTTTTTGGCCTGGATATTGTGCAATATTATTGACTCGGTACTTCCAAAATTCCAGGGTAATTTTAGTTCTCCTCACAATAAAACTGACAATCTTACAGATGTCTTGTAGCAAAACATGCAGTGATTACTACGTCACTATCAAAATGTTTCCATGATTGAGCATCTGAACGACTTGTCAATAAACAAACTCATTAACTCCCCTCAAAAATCTGCCCCTCCACCTTTCTCTTCCTTGGGAGGAGGGGTGGGTGTGACAATACCATTTACCCTATCCGTCTGGTCATTCAGAGATAAACTGGGAAAAATCCTAGATTCCTTCCTCTCCTTTAATCCCAAATCTAGGCAACAGGTCCAGTCAATTTAATCTCCTAAATATTTGTCAAATTTCCCATCTGCTACCCTCCTTCCTACCACCATAGGTTTGGTTGTTTAGTCCCAGTATCCTTCACCTAGATCATTACATGTCTCTTAACTGCTCTCCCTGCCTCCAGTTTTGCCCCCTCCAAGCCATCTTCCCCAGTAAAAAGCCAGATCATTCTTTTGAAAGCCCAGTTTTGACCATGCTGCTCCCTTATCTAAAACCCTTCAGTGGCATCCTGTTACTTATCTACAGGACAAAGTCCAAACTCCTTAGTATGTCCTATAAAGCCTTCTATAGTCTAGCCCCTTCCTCTCGCTCTCCAGTTTAGTCAACTGCTTAGACTGCTTTCTTTCTCTATGCATTTATACACAAGCTCTTAAACAGTCTCCTTCCACTCTTACTAAATCTCACTTTACCTGTCTACCTCTTACCCATTAATTAAAACACAAATGAGGTATTTTCTGATTTCCCCAGATGTGGTTTGAGGCCTCTTCTGTATTCATATCATACATTTTTGCATATCTCTTTCAATACAGTTGCATTCTGTAACAGTTATCTATGAGTAGTATGTTTATTTCCCCCACTGGAATATGATCTTGTGGTCAAGGAATGTATTATCTTATTACATGTATTCATTATTATCTTACTGATCTTTTTATTCCTAGTATCTAAAACAGTGTCTGAAAATAATTCACATTCAACAATTTTTAATGAATAAATGAATAACTATCCCTACACTATTTTTAAAACTATACAAAAGCATTTGATACCATTTATAGTCATAGTAGAAACTTTTATATCAGGGTAATTTGATTGCTCAGGAAAACTGGCCGAGTTGGTAGTTGCTCCTGAGCAAACAAAAGGCTGTAATAATGAACTGCTATGGACACAGCTATGGACATTGTGACGAGAGGGGCACAGTTCCAACAAGAATCTTTCATCCCATCATTGAAGAAATAGTTTCTGGGGGCCTTTTATGAGCTAGGACCTGTTCTAGATAAGGATATTTCAGTGAACAAAATAGGTAAGGTCATGGCCCTTAAGGTGCTATTATTATAGCGGGAGGAGATAATTTCAGTAAACAAGATAACTTCAGAGAGTGATACGTACTACTTCACATTGGATGCTAAGGCCTCATTCAGAAGAAAACAGTTGAGGTGAAATCTGAAGTAATATGAAGAAGTTATTCATGTAAAGATCATGAGGAAGAGCATTCCAGGCAAGCACATTGGCTCTAACATGGAAGTGAGAATGGCATGATCAAGACCAGTCTGGCTCTAGCACAGTAGGTGAAAGAGCAACATCACATGAGGACAGAAAGGTAGGGGCCGGGTTATGCAGGGTCTACTGGGTCATGTAAAGGTGTCTGGATTTTAATTTACAGTGCAACAAGAAGTCACGGAAGATTTTAAGTGGGGAAAGGACATGATCTTTAAAGATCACTCTGTCAGTGTTATGAGACATGGATTGTAAGGGGTAAGGAAAATAGAAGGAGGGAGATCATTTAGGAAGCTACTAGAGTTAAACAGTCAAAAGTAATAGTAACTTGGGAAAGATGTTTGCTTATGTGAGGATTAATTAGGATAATATAAATAAAGTGCTGAATTCAATATCTAATACATAAGCACTCAACATAATATGGTGTGAGATAATAGAAAATATATATTGTCTCTGTCCCTGGTTCCTGGCATAGAGCTCCTAAAACCCTTGTAATTTCCTAAATGACAGGAGCACTAGGAGCATCTCTTCTTCTAATATTTGGTCTTTGACCCTATCCCTGACTCAAGGTTCCTAAAACCCTTGTAAATTCCTAAGTGATAAGAATACTAGGAGTATCTTTTGTTCTGATGAGGTGCCTCTGGGTGGGCTCCTGGATGGAGGATGGTCACCAGAAAAACCAAATCATAAGTAGAAGCTTGGAATTTTCAGTCAGAATTCTAATTCTCCAGAGGGGATTGGGGCTGGAAGTGGAGTTAATAAATGTTCATACCAATATGATGACGCATCCATAAAAATCCGAAAAGCATGGAGTTTGGAGAGCTTCTAGGCTGGTGAACACATCCACACCAAGAGGGTAACACACCCCAACTGCAGGGGCACAAAAGTTCCTACACTTGGACCCGCCCAGACCTGGCTGTTCATCTGTATCCTTTATGATGACCTTTAATAAGCTGGTAAGCATAAGTGTTTCTGAGTTCCGTGAGGTGCTCTACCAAATTAATCAAACCTGAGGAAGGGGTCACAAGAACCATCGATTTGTAGCCAAATAGGATAGAAGTTGTGGGTAACCTGGGGACCTACGAGTTGTGATTGACATATTAAGTTGGGTAGGAGCAGTCTTGTGGGACTGAGCCCTTAACCTGTGGAATCTGACACTTTGCAGGTAGATAGTGTTAGACAGAGTTAAACTATAGGACACCCAACTGGTATCAGAGAATTACTTGGTGGAGGAAAAAAAAACCCATGTTTGGTGACAACGTGAAGTGTCCAGTGTGACTAATAAAGGAGGCACACAGAAGGGAAAAGAACCAAGGTTTTTCCCTACACAGGAAAAAGACACAGATGGAAAACTTGAGTTTTTCCAATACAACTGGTACCAATTATTATTAGTTTATGCCTATGGAAAAGTCTCCTGGTTTAATAGTATATGAACATCAAAATCCATGAGACAATAACTCAGGAAATATACAATGACCATAATATTTAAAGTATAGTAAGTAAAACTCTATTACTCATTTAACAAAAAAAAATTTGTAGAGGATCTACTCTGCACAGATTATGAACAGGTCTGCTGAGCCACTATAGGAAACTGAATTAATAGATCAACTAATCTATGTGGGATATGAGTTCAACCCCTCACTTTACAAACAACATTGCAGCCCAGAAAAACTTCTGTTCCTCCTAAATTGGAAGATAGGAGGATCATGTCCTAGTTTGCCCTAAGGACATTCTATGAATAGCTAAAGATTTTCATTAACAACATAAACCAAGCTAAAGATTTTCATTAAGAACATAAACCAAAAGTTCTTAATGAAATGCTATGTGGGCAGCATATTACTGTACTATGCTAAGAAAAATGTAATATCTATATATAAAGCCCTTGATGTAGTGCTTTGCAAAGGGCAAATGCTCAATAAATGGTAGCTATTACTTCCAGATGTATAGTCTTTGGAAGGCTGAATGAATGATGTCTACCTGACACCAATTTACTTGACTAAATTGATAGTAGAGCCACAGGAATTCTAACATAATTGAACCCTTTGATTGTCCAGATGGAAAAAGTGAGGTCCAAAAGGGCTAAATGACTTGCAAAACCAGCCACAGTGAATGAGTTAGAGACAGAACCAAAACCAAACCTTAATCCCCAGCCTGGTGTCCATTACATGTCACAGATCTTCAATTTAGCTGTAAGGTAGTGTTCAAACTTTCATAAGAGGGTAAAAGTAAGTAACTGTTACACCTTACTGTGTCAACCCTTTTATTAAAGTCATCATTGAGGTATGAATTTGACATAGAAATATCAACAATGCAGACTGAGAGTATATAGAATTATGTGTTAACAATCTAACAACCATCTTGACAGTGCAGTTCTCTTATGGACACCTGATGAATGGACTTACTGGAGCAGCTGTTATATGCCCTGAAGTAAAGAGACTATAAGTGGAATACAAAGGAAAAAATGTCTTAAAACATTTTCTAAACACACTTAAAATGTGACAATAGCTGTGGACCACTAAAAAATTGAGATAAACTCTCTCAGCATTCGGGAACAGAATGATGTTTTAAGCAAACACTCATAGGGCGTCTAACAAAGCACTGGGAGACCAAGACTAAAAGCCATAATGTGGGGAAGAGTCATAGCAAGCAACCCAAAAAAGTTTTTCCTTTCACAAAGATTGGAAAGGCCAACCGTGGGCTTTCAGGGCCTTTTGCATAGAAGATTAGGGTGCCCCCCCCTCCTCCCAGTTAAAAATAATCTGTGAATGGGAGAGAAAACGGGGCAGAGCATAGACGAAAATCCAACCTATTTGTGACGAATTAAACTCAACAAATACTTCCAGGAAATTCTATGTGTAAGACATTGTGAAAGATGCTTGCCTTGCTGCAAAGACCTCAGACCTAGTGAGAGAAAGGAGAATGGTGTTCACGGAAGTACACAAATAACCTAAGGCCAAAGAAAACGGTCTAAGGTTCCAATCAGAGATATGGGGGCAAAAGCAAGAGGACGTCGAGACTCAGTAAGGGCTTCCTGAGAGAAGTGGCGTTCGAGAAAAATAGTTGAAAAAAAGGCGGAGATATGGGAATGAAGGGTAGGAGAGTGGGTGAAAGTTCGCATAACCGGGTGAGGCCAACTGCCGGTTCCCTGACAACCGCCCGCCTCCTCACGCGCGCGGCTAGCGTCCTGAGCACCCTCTCCGGCGAGGCAGGCGCCAAGGCTCCCTACCAGGCCTACCCCGCCCCGGTTCTCCCCTGCCCTTTCTCACCTCTAAGTCTTCCAAATTCCTCATCGGTCAACCCTGTCTGAGGACAGGAGAAGACGATGCCGACGGGAGAGAGCCTGAAAGCAGGCGAGTGTCCTGTCAAGTCCTAAACGTGAGCAGGCAGCCAGGCCTCATCCCCATGGAAACGCCGCCAAACGCAGGTTCGAACGCCCGCGCCGTTGCCCGCGCGCAAGTAGGACAGCATCGTTCACCAATGGGCACCCAGGAAACTCGATGACGTTAGCCGTCGTCTCCTCCAGAAGACCAATCAGAGATCCGAGGAAACAGTGAGTAACACCCCAATGTCCCGTTCTGCTTGGGACTTCTCGCGAAGTTCTAAATGAGAGAAAGGCAGTCCTGAGGCGGGTCGAGGATCCTTTTGCCCCATACCATTGGTCGGCCAAAGCGCAATCGAGCATTCCGGATTGGTCGACGATGTTCTCTCTCTCTCTCTCTCTCTCTCTCTCTTTCTCTCTCTCTCTCTCTCTCTCTAAGGCCCGCCTCCTGCTCCCTTAACCTCGGGTGAGTTGCCATTAAGAGGGGTTGCTGACCGTTAACAGGACCTTTCAGGGACAGGAAGGGAGGGTTCAATGGCCCTTTGAGCCTTGTTTGCACCCCTGCAAATGGTGATGGGGTGGGTCGTTGGAATCCCACAGTTCCGGGTTTAGGGACCAGCGGTCTGAGCACCATAGCCTCAGTTTCACTTGTTACCCTTTAAACCCTGCCTGCTTTCTAAAAGAGATTGTGTATTTTCTAATTGCTTCATTTATTGAATGGATAATATCGTACCGATTATAGCAGAAGTAAAGTCACGCGAGAGGCTCCAAACTTAAAATAAAACTTCCTTTTTGTTCTGGCCTGGTTTGGGTTTGGGCCCTATGTGTTTGTTATTATATCTCTTTAAAAAGTTACATTTGTGTATATATGTGCTTAAAGTTAACTGAATGCAATCAACTAGCTAAATGTGGAGTGCTCATACAAAGCCGAGGTTATAGTAATGATACTGGAAGTCAGAAAAACCTTTTGAGTACCCAGACACATCTCTGAGCCATAGTTTAATTTTTCTTCGTCAGAAAAATGGCGGTAATGGCTCAGGGGGTTGTGTAGGTTAAGTGAAATATTGAAGATAAAGCCCCTGGCATAATAAACCTGGCAAGCAGAAACAGCTCAAAAAATGGTAACTATTATTTTTATAATGGAAACAAGCAAATACACTAGCCGACAAGGCCAGTAAACTTCCTATAATAATCCCCAAACTTGTCAGTTTAAGAAATAACTAATAATTAAGGGAAACATTCTTTAAAAAAGTGAAATTTCTTCCCAGTACCTATATGAAAAGGACTTTATCTGGTGGGACCTCATACATGAAGAGTATACATGGTGTGATGAAAAAGTGCATTCACTAGCAATTTTGCAGAAAATATGAAAAGTCAGTTCTTGATTCAACTATCAAAAGCTAAGAGCAAGCCATTAACACAACATAGAGGTTTCTGATGACCTTTTATGATTCAGGGATAAGAGTAACTCATTCAGTACTTCTGATTTGTCAGGCCCTATGTATGCATTCTTTATTTAAACAACTATGGCAAGTACACGTGAGGAAAATGAGGCTTTGAGAAGTTAAGTATTTTGCTCCAAGTAACACAGCTGTTGAATTAGGGAGCTAGGTGTTTCTCACTGCAGCACCAGCGATGCTTTTCTGTGTTGTGCTATGCTATTTCTGACTGAAAGGAGATGAAAATGCTTGGAATACCAGATGCAGTCAGACTTATCCAAAAGGGGAGAAGTGAGCTGCCGAGGTACCTACAATGGGAGCAAAGTCTTTAATAGGAAATGTTACCTTGAGAAATGAAGACATGACATGATCTCTGAACCCTAGACCAGCTATCCATTCACCTTGTGGTTAGTCTGTAGCACTTCAAATTCAGCTTGTTCCTAATGGAAATCATTGGTTTACTCCTACTCCCCACTCCACCTACTTCTACCTAGTTACCCAAACCAAACACCATTCTCTCTCCTTTGGACAATGGAACATCAAATGGTATTTTCTCTCTGAGCTCTCTCTCAAATTCATCCTTTCCTCTCCTTTCTCACTGCCTCTATCTTAATTTCACTCTGTATCATTTGTCATCTGAACTGTTGGCAATGGGCTTGTAATGGGTTGGTCTCCTTGCCTCCAACCTTTCCTTCTAATTAATTTCTCCACCTTCCTTGCTGCTCAAATGTCTTTGTGAAATGTCTAGCTGACTGTGTTACAGCCCTGCCTAAAGCCAATGAAAGGCTTCTCATGCTTACAGAATATAAACTAAGCTGTTTAATAATGAAACGTCAACTTGTGCTTGAGGGTCTTTGTCCACACTCCTCCTTTGCCTGGATGCCTTTTGCCTCCACCTTTACTCTTCCTGGTAAACCCCTAGCCATCCTTTAAAATCCTTATGGGGTTCCCCTTTGACTTAAAGATAATCATTCCTTCTTTGCTAACTTTCCATCTTACATATACTCCTATGATGCACAAAACACACTGGTCACTTGTCTGTTTAAATATCTTCCACTTTCACTAGACATGAGCCCCTAGAAAGCAGGGGCTTTTAGTATTTGGCTTCATGTCTACTCTTCAATCCTGTCACACTGCCTGTCACATGGAACAGACTAAACTTAACATTAGATGAGTAAATGAATCCCTCCAGAATTGTACAGCAGATGGCACTAATAGGCCACTTAACGGATTCCCTTCACTAGAAATGGTTTTTGTTCCAACCTTGTATGACTTTGGCCTCATCCTAGAAGCCAATATTCTTGTCATTATAGGTGAAATCTCCTGTTTCCTCCATCAGCCAAATAGCAAAGATAGCAGGATGACTCAGCAGCTTGTTCTCTGTGAGTAAAGTGGCAGATGTCCAGCGAAAGGTGCAGCTGAAGGAACATTTTCTTTGTCTCAGTTTATTCATGGTAGTTGGGGGCTTTTTTTTCTTTTATTGTTGTTACAAGAGGGCTTTATTCATGGGCGGGTGCCTCATTTCTGTCCACTCCTTTGAAAGGGAAGAAGAGAGTTGGAGAATCAGAAAAGAGACCAGTTTGATATGGGGAGTAAGGGAAAGCTGGGCAGTCAGAGTTGGCCTTCCTCCTCCCAATAGGGTGGCCTGGGCGAATTTCCTGGACATGGCTGCCCTAAGTTAGGTGCTTGTGTGCTTGTCAAAGGCTAGTGTCCAGAGGCTTCACAACACTTGGTGCTTGGGAACCCCCAGGCTACTGGGAAAAGTTTTGAACATGTGGTTTTAGTTTCCTTTCCCCAGAAAAAAGCAGAGGAGGCATAGAAACTTTTATCATGGCAAATTTTAGGGGCCTCAGGCTATACTTTACCCCCCACCCCAAGGTTATCTTTGGGCACCAAGACCTTTATCTGCACCCTCCTCCAACTAAAATCTGTTCTGTGGAAAGGATTCCAACCAGACCTCTTAAAAATCTTCCATGTGCACCCCTATGTTTATCGCAGCACTATTTACAATAGCCAAGAAATGGAAGCAACCTAAGTGTCCATCAGTAGATGAATGGATAAAGAAGATGTGGTACATATACACAATGGAATATTATTCAGCCATAAGAAGAAAACAAATCCTACCATTTGCAACAACATGGATGGAGCTAGAGGGTATTATGCTCGGTGAAATAAGCCAGGGGGAGAAAGACAAGTATCAAATGATTTCACTCATCAGTGGAGTATAAGAACAAAGAAAAAAACTGAAGGAACTAAACAGCAGCAGACTCACAGAACCCAAGAATGGAGTAACAGTTACCAAAGGGAAAGGGACTGGGGAGGATGGGTGGGAAGGGAAGGATAAGGGGGAAAAAAGGGACATTATGATTAGTGGACATAATGTAGGGGGTTGGTATGGGGAGGGCTGTACAACACAGAGAAGACAAGTAGTGATTTTGTAGCATCCTACTGCACTGATGGACAGTGACTGGTGGGGTGTGTGGTGGGGACTTGATAATGGAGGGAATCTAGTAGACATAATGTTGCTCATGTAATTGTAGATTAATGATACAAAAAAAATTTCCATGTGAATACAGATCAAAGACTAGGAAGTTTGGACCTGGAAGTAATTTTATAAATCATTTGCATGTCCTCTTTCAGGGCCATTTGTGCTCTGCCCTAAGCCACGCTTTTCACGGAAAGCAGAGCTTTAGAAGGGGAAATGCATATAGACTTTGGAGTTAAACTTACTTGGATTCAAACCCCACCATTCATATGCCTTTGGGCAAGAATTTTAGCCATTTTGAATCTCAGTTTCCTCATCACAAACTGGAGATAGTAATGCTTATCCTGAGGAGTTGTCTTAAGCATTAAAAAACATGAAAACAACCATGCACACTGTAGCTGACACAGTGTAGATGCTTAATTCATAACATGGTGGCATGAAACACTTTCTGCCAAAGGGATTTTAGACTGAGGCACAAGTTGGGGAGTATTTGAGGGGCTCATACAGTATCTAAAGGTATATTTGTGAGGGCTTTTGGGGTTGAGCTATGCTTGCAATAGCACTCTGATTAATTTGATGAAAACATTGGAACATAACACATTAGTATAGCCATTTATCTGTGAATTATTTTTTGGCACTTAGGTCCTGAATCTCCCAGGCTGTAAGAGAAGCATATAGAGAACACCAAGAGCACTTTTCTTTGGCTTCTGGAACCTTCTTACAACATTGAGGGGTTTTTATTCAGGCTTTTTTTTTTAACTACCTAAGGCACTTTGCCACTTTTCTGAAGTGTGAAGTACCTGCTATCAGCCTGGAGTTCTCCTGTCCACAATACTGGCTGCAGGCATATCTGCATATTAGATACTGTGTTCTTTAACTCCCTGAGGTTTGAATCCACTTGCAGTCCAGGTGCTGTGTGTGTGTGTGTGCATGTATGTGCTGTGTGCTGTGTGTGTGACAGGGACACAGAGACAGAGAAACCTAGCTACTTTGAAACCCCGGGACAGTTTCAGCTCCATGGTCTCCTGAAAAATAGAAAACCTCGGAACAATACCCCCATTGACTTTTATGTAAATTGCACTCTTCAGGAAAACACTGGGCTACTTCCCCAAGTCCCAGAACTTACCCTGAGCATTTGTTTGAGTGGGAGGGAGGGAGAGAGTTCTGTTGAGTTAATGAACATTTGTTGTAAGCAGCTCTTCTGGTCCCAGGGAGACAGAGCCCATAGTCTGTCTCTTCCCTGCCAGAGGCACAGAGATGTACCATACTAGGTATGCATCCATAGTGGCTTTGTGCTATCTACTTAGCCAAACTGGAACTAAGTTTTCCAGGATTCCCTTCCCATATGGTTCCAGGTTAGGGTGACCTCAAGAAACTGTTGTGCAAGATTTGGAAAGCTGAAGTGAAATAGCAGCTAGTACACTGGAGGACAGAGCAGGGCCAGGCATGGTGGCAGTGCATACCTTTTGACACCGCTCTGCTGGCTCACCTCTTTGGTGCAGGACAGCACCCAGGCCTGCAGTTCCTCAATCCAGCTGAATCTCCTTCAGCTACTATGAGTCCTTGACCAGGTATACGTTCAGCTCTGTGACAGAGGGTTCCAGCTTCTCCTGCAAGTCATCTGTATCAATGCACTTGTAGACAGTGAAAGGAAGTGGCAGGTGTCAGTGTGTCCTCATGAGTTCTAGTTGTCCTCCTAGGTCCCAATTTGTCCTCAGATTGGTTTTCCTTGCTGTCCTCCACTTCGCATCCATCTATCCTTCCCAACTGCTGACCATGCTGATCTGTAGAGACTTCAGGCCCAACAGGTGCAGAGGTGACAAAGGTTCCTGGATTTCTCCATCAACTTCCATAATTGCACAAGCCTAATCTCTATACCAAATGCTTAATTTTCTGTCGCTCGTAGTGTTCTGCGTCTCTGATCAAACTGTATAGTAGTTTATTGAAGCCATGTGAAAGGCCCAGAAGATGGAGTGATGAGAACCTAGAAGGCTTCACAGAAGAGGTGACATCTGAGCTGCTTCTGAAAGGGTAGGTAGGAGATTGTGTGTAGGCGAAGGAGAGAGAAATTCTAGAGACTGCTAGCTCAAGCCGAGCAATTAAGAGAGCAAATAGTTTGCCTTTTTACAACAGCTGTCCTCTCCAGGGGCCAGAGCATAGGTAGAAAACGAACATCTGATCCTAGTTCTTTGTCCAAGCTCTTCTGGTTGCATTGAGATGAACCGTTGAGTGGTCTGGTTCTGAGGTGTGGTTGCCCCTGCGCTTTGGTATCTGCTGGAACACACATGTGCCCTTGTTGCTACCCACACCTCTCCTCACAGCAGAATATCCCCCTGCGTCCCTCTCCCCTGTGGTTCTACAAGCCCCCCAAGGCTTGTCTTTCTTGGCTTTCCCATATAGCCATCTTTGTTTCCCCTGCTGTATTAGCAGTGGCAGAGACAAGGAAGAAAATTCTGGGGCTTCACAGTGCAGGTCACTGTGCACTCTGGTCTTAACATCCCTAAGCTTATCTAGGGTTTCCAATATTCATTCGATGGGATTCCACCTGAGGCAGGGGACAAGGTGCCCTACACCTATAATTTGCTAATAGTTAGGAGCATCTTGATAGGGGGGCATAGGATCAGGTACCTGTTTTTGCCTGAACCTCGCACCAATAATTTGAAATCTTTGTTTGCCAGTTCTGTGGTAACAGGGTGCTTCCTTCTGGCTTCTAGAATGGCATAAATAGGGACACCAAGGAAAAAGAATACAGTGGTTAAGGAAAGCCTGCTACCAGTTTACATATGAATTTTTTAAGTCAAACAGCATTACACATACTATTCTGAACCATACTTTCTTCACTTAGTATTTCTAAAAATCTTTTCACAAGCAGCACATACAACTCTATCTTATTATTTCATGGCTTCATAATATTCCACCATATAGATAAGCTGTGCTTATTTAACCATTCACATATCAATGGATATTTGTCTCTTTTCTTTTTGATATTGCAAACAAGGTTGTGATGCACATCTTTGTGTGCACATCTTAAACATGTATTTCTGTATGTCACAGTGCCTAGAAATGGAATTGCTGGGTCTAAGGGAATGTGCATTTTATGTTTTGATAATTATTACCAAATTGCCCTCCTAAGGATATGCTAATTTACTTTCCCACCAACAGTATAGGAGGGCACAGACCATTTCAAAACCCCCTGTGAGATTGTTTCCAATCCTTAAAAACTCGCATTATAGGTTTATAAAGGTTTAGAATGCTTGCAGTGCTGGCTGTGTTTGATTTTTTGATAAGAAACTGCTGTTCCCTAGAGTAACATTACCATTTGTTGGCAGCCCGGAGAATTACCCTGGAACAGGTTTCAGTGGGTCTGATTTTTATGCCTTTGACAGATGCAAGCTCATCTTGATTGAGCACCAACAAGGAGGCCATGGAGACCACCAGCCCCTGCTCCAGCCGTCCTCTCTACGTTAGCTCCTTCTTTGGTCCTGCTGACTCAGGCCACTCTCCCAGACTTTCACGGCACTTAAGACACCTGGCTTGCTTTCAGTTCTGCCATCCCACCTCAGAACCATGCCGTTACCTCCACCTGCAATAAACTTTGTTCCTCCTTCCCTTTGCCAGCTTACCTTTTACTCATCCTTTACTTCTCTGCTGAAATATCCCTTCTTCCAGGAAGCCTTCCTTGAGCCTCCAGATGAGGTTAGGTTACCCATTACACATTTTTTCTTTGTAGCACACACCTTACTGGCAATTATTTTTTAATTTGCTTAATTATTTGGTTAAAGTGTGCCTTTCCCACTAGAATATAAACTGCATGAGGGCAAAGGCCTAGCAGAGTACTTAATACATAGTAAGTGCTCAACAAATATATGTCAAATGAACGGGTGACACAAATTTTTCTTTAGCAGGGTCTTACATAACCGCTTTTCCATCTTTTTTGTTATCTTGATTCCATGTGTCCCTTCAGATGATGACTTTTTGGTCACTTCTGTAGATATTCTTCTCCCTTCCTGTCTTTTGTTGTTGTTTTTTTTCCGAAACGGAAGAAAGACTAAGTGAAATGGAAAAGACAAAAAATTTTTAGCCCTTAATATGGCTGATAAAATTAATGTGCTCTGCAAATTTCCAGAGATACAGAAATGCATTGAAAAGACGATACAGAAAAGAGTTGAAAATGAAATCCTCCCCATAATCTCATCCAGAAAAAAATATTAATGATGTGTGTCCTTCCAGACATTTTTCTATGCATATTGAAATCTATTGAGTGCTTATTACATGCCCAGCACTGTTCTAAAGCACTTTACAAAAGTTAGGTCATAATCCTTATAGCAACCCTTTTAGTAGAGCTATTATTATCCTGTCTTACAGATGAGAAAACTGAGGCTTAGGAGCTAATCACTCAGTGAATAAGTGGCAGAGCCAGAATTCATACTCTTGACCACTATGCTGGCTGGCTCTGATTAGGTGGAAAAGAGGGTTTCTACTATGTGTGCTCTTTTGTACTTTGAATTTTGTACCATGTGAATATATAACATTCCAACCCATGGATAAAAGACTAAAAAAATCAATCACACAAAAGTTTTTAGTATACCACACTACATTTCCTAAGTGACCCCTCTGAGCCATCAGAAACCACATTGTTGGGGTCTCTGCTCCAGAGACCCAGGCTGGAGGCTGAGGGCACTTGGACTGTGGACTTGATGATAATATTGTCCTATATCTCTCCAGTCTCAGTGGGTCTGCTTCAGAGCATCTCCACTGTCTTAACACACACGCACCAATCCCGTGTTTTAGCAGGGAGACCTGGAAGAGACTGAGCCACACTGACAGGGTGGAGGCGAGGTCCTGCAGTTACATACAAAGGCCCATCTCTGAGTGCTGGTCCCCCACTGGGCCTTAGCATGCTGCTTTTTTCCTGTTGTGATGAGGTCTCTGTTAGCTGGTCTCTGCTACTCCCCAGCACTAGAGTGTGGTCCCCCAAGATGGGTCTTCCTGTTTTGTGGGACTTCCCAATGTCTCATTTCTTTTCTTTGTTAAGTCCTCAGATAGACCATGGCCCTGAGAGCATGTGGCCTGATCGTCTTCCGAAGATGCCTCATTCCCAAGGTGGACAACACTGCAATTGAGTTTCTGCTGCTGCAGGCATCAGATGGCATTCATCACTGGACTCCTCCCAAAGGTGTGAAGCCAGAGGGGCTGGCTCATGGGGAAATGCCAAGTGTTGCTCAGAAATCCACCTGCCAGACCCCTAACAAGGCTTGTTCCCAGTGACTATGCAGCAGGAAGGGGCGGGGTGGGCAGGAACCCTTGATCCTTTCTATATACAAGGTCTCCATGCCAGGCCAGAACAGAGCTGAAAATAGAACTCTGTGAATGAATCCAGGGCAGAAGCAGCACCTGGTTTTTTATACCATTGACCAGAGCTCCAGCCTCTGTGGCGAACAGCTGGTGAACAGAGGGAGAAAAGGCACTGAGCTGGGAATTGAGGACCTTGGGGTGCATCATCATGAGGCTGCAGGTCAGGAGCCCAGAGTAAATAACCCCCAGACAGAAGGGACTTTAAAGGGGAATGAAGTGGGGTAGGGGTGAACAAGGATCCAGGGCTGGAGGAAAACAAGATAATGGGTACGGGAAATAAATTTTGCACATTTGAGTTTCACTATTGAGAAACAAGGTGAAAAAAAGGACAGAAGTGTCACAAATACTATGAATAGAAATATTCACACTTCTCTCCTGATCACCTTAGTCAGTAGCACTGCATGGTACCTCACTGAAAGATTCCAAAGACCTGTTGGGACGTTTTCCTGCTTTGGCCTGGAGGGCAGTGATCCTGTCAACACCGATGGGCAGATAGCTGCATAGATCACTGCACAGACGCTGCAGGAAGGCTGTGCTCAGAGGTGCTTGCACACTTCTGAGGGAAGGTGGGGCTCTCACCGCCAGCATACCTCCCACCTTCCCCCCCTGATGCATACCTACCTGGTTTTGTGTACATGGCTATATGAGGTGTTATACAGAAAATTCCCAAGAAGCCATGAGCTAGAATGGGTTTTTAAGTCCAGACTCCTGGTTACTTTCTGTGGGAGCTGTGCAGCAGCAGCTGACTCGGTGCACTGCTGTGAGGACCCCTGGGAAGGAGGAGGGCTAGGATATAGCCCTGTCTCTGAACCAAGAATTCCTGCACTCTGTGAGCTCCTGAACTAGGAGGCCCCAGCAACTTGCTGAAGCCATGTGTTGACAGAGGCAGCTGGACCCCTCCTCATCCTTCTTGGCTCCTCTGAGCGAGCTGAGAATTTGCAGAGAGGGCCTACAGGCTAAGCTGAGGGCTGCTCCGAGTCTGCAGAGCTTCAAGTTCTCCTGCAACAGTTTCTTGGCAGCTGTCTTCTTGGATTTGGGTCTTGCCAACAAATTTTCTTAGAACTGGCTCTCAGCTTGTCCTTAGTGTAAGTTCCCATCAGGCCTCTCCCTGTGAAACTGCAATCTGGCCTTGCTCAGTTGGAAAGATGAAAACAGTTTGGAAAAGCCTCGATAGCTACTTGAGAGCAGTGGCTGGTGCTGCAGTGCAGGATTTGGGGGCTGTCTTTTGGCCCTGGGACTGCAGGGACTGACTGCAGACAGTGTCAAGTCCTCACTGTGCACTGCACACAGAGTATGCCCTCTTCCGCTAGCTCCCACCTGCGAAGAAGAGACTGCCCCTCCTTGGGAAATCATTTTAAGGTTTCTAAGGGAAAGGTTTCCCTGAGAACATGGGGTGAGGCACGCTCCAAAAAATAAGAAAGCGGAGGTCTGAAAGAGGCTATCTCTTTCACTGTCAAAGGGCAGTATTCCAGACCGGACTTGCCAAACACATGGTCTGTTTCACTCTGCAGAGAAGATGGGGTGGGAGAAGAAATTGCCCAGATACCACAGAGCCAGACACTACCTGCTCTGCCCTCCATTCCTAGGCTTGTTAGGATATGGCCAATCTCTACACTCCCTTGAGCCTTGTAACATCTAGAGTCACTGAAGACCCCATCTTTAAATCACCTGATCTGACCTGGAAAATCCAGCTTTGTTGAAGATTATCTCCTCCTCCTCTTCCTCTTTTCTCCTAACTAGGCCATGCAGAACCAGGAGAAAATGACTTGGAAACAGCTCTGCGGGAGACACAGGAGGAAGCAGGCATAGAAGCAGGCCAGCTGACCATCATTGAGGGGTTCAGAAGGGAGCTCAGTTATGTGGCCAGGGAGAAGCCTAAAACAGTCATCTACTGGCTGGCAGAAGTGAAGAACTACGACGTGGAGATCCGCCTCTCCCCTGAACACCAAGCCTACCGCTGGCTGGGTCTGGAGGAGGCCTGCCAGTTGGTACAGTTCAAGGGGATGAAGGCAGTGCTTCAAGAAGGACACCAGTTTCTCTGTTCCACAGCAGCCTGAGCTGACCCAAGCAGTCATTTCCCTCAGTGGGATCCTTGAGGGCCTTCCGAGATGAACCCTCCTTCAGCTCCAGGGAAGTTTCTGCTGGTCTTTGGTTAATCATAGCAAAAACACATCGTTTAGTAAAATCAGCTGAGGACTGTCAGAGGTGAGCAAACAAAAATCTCAGCTGGGTGAAATGAAAGGCAAAGAAGGAGTAAAAAAAATAAAAACAAACTAGGCCTAGTAAATGCATCCTTTTACTTTATAGATAAAACTGCAAGCAGCTTATCTGTCCTAACCTCTTGTGTTTACTTCTTGGACTTTGCCCATGATGGGGAGAAGAAAGGTAAAGTGAATCAGAGCTCCAGCCTTAGAGAGAGGGAATCCTGTGTCCATGCACTGTATCTCAGAGAAGCTAAGGGAGGGAGTCAGATGAGAGATCCAACTGCTGGGGTGGCTCTCCTGCCTCTGGACCTCCAACCTCTCTCATTCCACCCACCAGTGTACCTGAGACCTATAGTTGGACAGGAAGTAAAAGCTGGTGAAGCTGGAGTGCAGCCTTTGGGTCTGTTCTGCTTACTAATGTTTATCTCCCCAGCACCAGGCACATATGCTGTAGGTGCTCAATAAATGTTTTCTAAAAAATTAGAGACCCAAGGGACTTTGGGAGATATGCCAGATCACAACAGGGAGAGAAAGGAGAGGCGGCCTTCAACTACTAGCTCAGTGACACACATGTCCCAGCCTCTCTGCCCAGTCCTTCCTCCCAGAGTTAGCCTGGGCCTTGTCATCATGACTGAGGTCACTGGCAAGTGGCAGGCCCAGGCCTGGGGGACTCTGCTTGGCCACCTAGTAGCCCTGTCACTGCACTTGTGCATTCCTCATCTACAGCTGCCTTCACCTTTAGCAAGCCCTCATCAGTATTCTCCACAATTCAACCCAGAGGCGCAAGAGTTGGGTCTCAGCCTTCTTTCCTTGCTACTAGGGCTGAAGGAATGCAGGACAGGTGTTAGATCCTACAGCCCTTCCAGGAGCTTTTAGCAGCTAGATTCATGTGGCTTTTATTAGAGGTTGTTACCCAATGAGGTGCAGAAAATTGGAGGGGAAGGGGCATTGGCAAAGGCCAACCTGGATTACTAGGGTTAAGAACAGCCACCTCTGGAGGAAAGAGAAGTCACCCAGGTCTTAAGCAGGCTTCCAGATGTTTTCAGTCACTAGTTCTCTGTGCAGACAGGGCAAAAATACTAGTGAACAGGATCTTGGAGCACTGCCAGGGACCTGAATGGTTTTGTTCCTCACCCCTCTGAGTAGCACTCTCTGAAGGAGGCCTGCTGCAGGAAGTTTTTGGAGCTTAATGTTCTCTTTCCAGGCCAGCAGAGACCACATCCCACTGATTTAATAAATGCCTGCTGGGCAGTGGTGCCAAACCACAGACTGGCTGCCTCCTAACAAGGGCTGGCTGGCCTTGTGCTCTCAGCATGGGAGGCTGTGGAATCTCAAGATGCTAAAACCTCATACATCACAGTTGGAAGGGACTGGAAAATGACTTGATTATGCTCCTCATTTTTATAGCCGGAGAAAATGGGGCTTAAGAAGGTATACAACCCTGGCAGCAGTCTATATGTGGGGTGCTTTAAGGATGAGGTGTCAAAGGGAAGACTGCTTTGGAATGTCTTGTATATTCCAAATGACTGTGGACTCATTCCTCTAGGTCTTACAGACTTTTCCATTAAAACCCGGGTACTTTGGAGAAGGCATGCCCCCCTAAATTGTATTTAGCTGCAGAATTGCAAAAGAATTGACAGCAGAGTGGGATCGGGAATGTTATGGGATGTGGATGAGGGTGGGAGAGAGCGGAGCCGAGGTTGGGATGTGACACGTGAGTACCAATCATCATCCCTTTGCTCTGACTAGCTTGTTTGAGATGTGGGGTTGAGACCAGCCGCCCTTTCAATCTGAGGCCCACCAAGGTCCAGAGCATCTCCTCCTGGAAGCTTTCCCTAGTAACTACCCATCCCGTAAACACTGTTCTCCCAACCTCCCCAAAGAGGTTCCTCTTGGAACTCCACCTGTTTTCCCCATGAGCACCCCCACCGCCCCGGGCAAAGGAGCACCTAGTAGACATATCCCTTCCAGGGTAGTCTTAAGTTGCCTTCTCCTGGGGCATTTAATAAAGACTCTGGAAAACCAAAATGCCCTCTGGAACCCCAAAAGCAATACCTTACACTCCAACACTAGGCACTTGTTTGCTGAATTGAAGACCCAAGAGAATGAAGTTATAATGGTAGTTTTGGTGGTAGAATTTCAACAGAAATACGTGTGCAGGTATGGGACCCCATGTGGGTCCCCATGTTTAGGGAGTAGAGGCTGACTTCACCATCTGTCCAGCCTGTGGTCCACTGTCCCTTCTTTCTAGAGGACAGTGGGCTGGCCCCCTGCTGCCCCCATGAAGCTGTGCTACAGGAGTCCGGTGAGACCTGCTCTCTGCCTCTCCCCCACCTCTCCCCACTTTGGTTTTCCTTCTCCTCTCATTCCACCCCCTGCTCAGGATTGAGCAATAGGCAGTTCTCAACTGGACTCCCTGGGGAGGGGAAAGGGAATTAGGGAGGGAAAAACAGCACAAGAATACAAAGTTCAGAGGCACCACCTCTTCCTAATCTTCAGACTGGGAACACTCAGGGATAGGGCCTCCTCCTATTCTCTTTTCCCATTCCACCCACAGCCAAATTGGGGGCTTGCCACATAATGCCAAGAATTCTCCCATCCCCATTGGGCGAAGGGAGTCAAAAGGGACAAATTTTCAGTTGTAAAATGAATGTGATAGGATGTAATGTACAGCCTGGTTGACTATAGTTAATACTGTGTTGCATATTTGAAAGCAACTAAGGGAGATCTTGGATGTTCTCATTACCAAAAAGAAAAAAAAGTTCTTTCAACTATGTATGGTGATGAGTGTAAACTGGATTTACTGTGGTGATCATTTTGCAATATAAACAAATAGCAAAGCATTATGAAATTAAGATAATATGTCAATTACAGTTCCATTTTTTAAAAAAGGAATTTAACCTCTGTTTCCCCCTATGTTCCTTTAAAATGGTGAAATATGTTGAAAAGAATTCTCCCCTCCCCTCAAGCTGCTGGAAAGATCCTTGGACATGATGAAGTAAATGGCTAGCCTTAAGATAAAAACCAGGTTGTTCCTTGGGAGCTGGGGTGTGTCCCTGAGAGGACAGTGTATCAGCAGAAGTCCCACTGAGTTGGACAATGGCAGGAAAGGAAATCACCCAGTTGTCATTGCAGTATGCTTCAGGGCTGGCTCCTGGTGGCCTCCCCTGGCAGGAATGGGCTGTGCAGGGTTCTCATAACAGGAAGTAGTATTCCTTCAAACACTTTTCAGAATATGCTGGTAAGTATGTGTGTGTGAGCAAAACAGAAACAGAGGAGTGGAGGATTCAGATCTGAGAGGCCTTGAACACCAGAGTTTGGATTTTTTCCTAAATGACAATTGAATGTGTGTGAGAAAGATTTCCTTGGCTGCTGTGTGGACTGGATTGAAGGATCCAAGAGCAGAAAGAGTTAGGAGGCCACTGCAACGGCCCAGGCTAGAACTGATAAGGTCTGATGTGGGGCAGTGGCAGAGGATGGGGAGGTCAACATTGGTCTTGGATTTGAGGAGGGGACAAGGGACCAGGAAGCTTGGTGAGGGGAACTAGCAGAAGGCTTACTCTGGTGCCAGGCAGGGTGAGAGACCCTTACCCAAAGCTGGGGGAACAAGGGCAAAGACCCTCAGAAAACTCATCTTGGGCATAGAGAGAGGGCTTGGCCAAGGTTCAGGTGATTCATACAGTCTGGAAAGGAAATTGAGGCAGACTCTCAGGGTGCACAGGGTCACAGAATAGGGACATAAGGCCCAAGTTCCAGATTTCCGGCAGTGGCTGCTCAGCCTCTCCCAATTTCCTCTGGAAAAGGGAGTTCCCCATTCCTGCACACCAGGGTCCCCCGGCAGCCTAGGGGTACAGTGGGGACCAATGAGGGATTCTGGTCATGACAAGGCTGCTGGAGCTCCGTGGAGGAGGGTCAGCCCCCCAATTCATATGTGCAGAAGAGATAAAATTGGAATGCACAAGAGGTCCTGGCAGGGATGGGGGGGTTGGACAAGTACGATTGGTAGATACTTTTGACAAAATGGAGAGGAAAGCTAATTCATTTACTCCCCATGTCCTGGGGACCCAGGAGTCCTGGCCCCTGATTTCCCACTTTCAGATACCTCTCCTCTTGCCTTTCCCTTAGACACAGTGTCCTTAAGATCACAAACTCAGAGCTCAGCAGGGTGCTATGTGCAGACGTTCGGGGGTGGGGGGGTGGGGGGGTGGGGAAGGTGTCACAGGCAGGCCCAGGGGGAGCCAGTTGGGTTGGGAGCTGGAGCCTGGAAAAATCCTCATTTTTAAGTAAGATAAAAAATGAATAATATTATAATAGCTACCTTTTATTGAGCACCTACTTGTGCCAGGCACTTTACACACATCTGTGCTTATGATTCCCACAACAACCTGGGAGGTAGGCATTATTACCCCATTTTACATATGTGAAAACTCAGGCTCAGCAAGGTTAAGCAGATTGCTCAAGGTCACACAGCTTGTAGATAAGTGGTAGAATCAGCACTTGAGATGGGCATCTGTGAGTGCCCCCAACTTTCTTTAGGCATTCTTCACGCAGAAAATAGAGCAGGGAGGAGTGGGCAAAGGGATGCATTCTCTAGGGGGTGAGGGACTGCCATCCAATCTGTTGAGGGAAGCTGAGCCCTGCCCTGTTTCCCACCTTCCCTCTCTGGCAAGCCAGTCCTTCCCCAGGCTCAGCAGCAAAGTGAACTCACTCTGGCTGAGACTGCTCTTCTTAGAAAGGGAAAATGGCTGAAATGAAAAACCTTACCCAGTATGTGTATCTACAGGTGTCGACGTGCACATGTAGTTCATGTGCTAAAGCATATCACCACCAGAACAAGAACATAACTATAACTCCCTTTTAGGTCACACCCTTGCCATGTGTGCAGAAGGTGAGGCAGCTAAGGAGTCTTGAAAGGGCTGTTTATTTCCTACTAGGGTCCCAGGGACGTCACCTGGGAGGGGGCCAGCTCAATAATCAAAGCTTCAGATTTGCTCCCTGCCCCCTGCCTCTTTCCCTCCAGGCTCATCTAGCCTCAGGGGTCTTGTGTTTGGTAGATCCAGGGACACATGGCATCCCCCCACCTCTCTCTCTCACACACACACCCAGGTTCTTGAGGTAAGACACCAAGTCTGGCCTGCATGGTCTTGCAAGTCCTTGACCATCAGGCCATGGCCCTGGCCCTGGCCCAGGGCTGAGCCCATGTGTGTACACAGATGGGTGGGTAAGTGCAGTGTTAGGAGTCTCTTCATAAATGAGGAACAGTGATGATGGCTCTGGCTGAGCCCAGTCCTTCTCCCTGGAAGGGGACCTTTTGCCTTCTCCTCAGTTTGCAGAGCACCTCCATCCTTTCTCCCCTGCTGAGTGGGACCAGGTCAACCACAGTTCAGGCCAGTGCTGGGAACTCAGGGCCTGGCTTCCAACACCAAGAATGTGCCCTTTCTAAGTGTGGCAGGGAGCTATTTTGGGACCCTAAAGAGGATCAAGTTCCCATCTCTGAAGGACAAAGATGGCCGCTCAGGCCAAGATGGAGGGTAAGGTTTCTCTTTGTGCTTTTAAAACCCAACCCTGTGTAACAGGAATAGAGCTTATCTTTTCCTTTGAGCTCTCTCACCTCCACCCCAAGGAAGAGGTTTTCTGCAGGCTGGGGTGAGTGTGGAGGGAACGGGAGTTGTTAGAATGTGTGGTGGAGTGGAGGTGCATCACTGCCCCCTCCCCTGGCCCTACAGGCGCTAGCTCTGAGCACACTGACATCAGCACCCACTTAGTGGGTGGTACAGAGGTGGAGACTTCCTGGGGATACACAGGGAGGTTGTGATAGAGGTTAAAGACCTGCCTGAAGAATGGAGTTAGGGTTGTGAAGTTCCTAGGACCTTGGCTGGGTCAGGATGCCCAGATGAAGTAAGCGACCTCGTCCAAGTCGACGGGGTAATCGGTGAGTAGCACCGGTGTCTTGTCAAAAAGCTCACCCTTATAGCTGCGCCACTTGCCCGCGGGCAGATAGACGTCCCGCTCCTGCTTGCCCGGCTCCAGTACGGGAGCCACTAGCAGCGTGTCTCCTATAAGAAACTGCGAGTCGATGCGGTGCGCAGTCTCATCGCCAGGCGCGATCCACCAGAGGGGACGCACGATGGGGTCGCCAGTGTCAGTGACCTCACCGGCCAGCTCCAGCAATAGCGGTGCCACCAGCGAGGCCCTCAGTGCAGTGAACTTGTGAGCGATAGCGACCACCTCAGCATCGTATCGCCAGGGTGGGACTGAGAACTGCATAGCGGGCATGAATGCGGCCACCTCCAGCCAGCGCACGTAGAGCTCGCGCTCTGGCACGTCGCCGCCGCCTGCTGTGCGCTCAGGCACCGCATTACCACCCACCATATCCGGCAGGATGAATGGGTAGCCCAGCATGCTGACGGTGAGCACCGCGGGGATGAGCGAGCGCAGTCCCAGGTCGTAGCCCCATACAGAATCGCGGTCCACTAGGCGGAAGAAGCACGAGATGTTCTGTGACTGGTAGCCCACGCGGACCTCGGCCAGCGAGAAAAAGGGCAGCGCCATCTCAGTGTAGCGCCGGCTCCACACGCTGGGGTCGGACAGCGGCCTGTAGGTGCTGAAGTCCCGTGGCAAATAGCTGACCTCGCCGGCGTCGAACTTGAAGGAAGCCACAGCGTAGCGTGAGCGCAGCCGCCGCAGGTGCCCCTGGAACCAGTCGCGGGCCTCGGGGCGTGTGAAGTCGAGCACCGCGCCGATGCCATTCCACCAGCGCACAAGCGCGGGCAGCCGGCCGGTGGGTTCCCTCACGAACAGCTCACGCTCCACGCCCTCGCCAAAGCACGAAGAGTTGTAGTTGACAAACGGGTGCACCCAGAGCGTGACGCGAAAGCCGGAGTCACGTAGGCGGCGGAACATGTCGCTGGCGTTGGGAAATTTGGCCTCGTCAAAGTCGAAGTCGCCATAGGCAGGCGTGTACATGTCGTCGATTTCCAGGTGGCTGCTGTTGAAGCTGTGCTGGCGAATCTGCTCGGCGAAACACTGCACCTTGTCCTGGTCCACCTCGCGCCCGTACAGTACCCACGTGGACCAGATGGGGTTCCGGAAGGCCTCAGGTGCTGGCACCCTTGATGGCTTGTTGAAATAGCGCCGCACCATGTACTTGTGGATGGAGGTGACATCCGAGCCAACACACACGCGGTAGCTGAGCTCAGGCGCAGCAGTGCGGCCTTCGGGTGGCTTGTAGGGCGTGTTGTGGTAGCGTGCCTGCAGCCGCAGTGAGCGCTCCGTACTGTTCCAGCCCAGGTGGAAGGGTACTGAGTCGTTAACCTTGATGGCAGCCGCGCGAGAGGACAGCCAGTAGCGCTCGAGGATGCCTCCGAATGCAGCGTCGGAGGAGAAGACATCGCTGGTGACAAAGGGCTGGGGCTCCTGCTGGCCGTCCAAACGGATGGGCCAGTGCTGGGTCCTCATCTCGGCACCGCCGTACCAGTGCGCCGCTGCATCGCCCAAGAACATGGCGTGCTCCACAGCCCGCCCAGGTGCCGCCTCCTCCCAGCGCACGCGGTAGCACATGACTGTGTCCTTGGGCCTCACAGTCTGGATGAAGAAGTGCAAGGGACGCCCATCGGCTGTGCGAGAGCAGCCAAGCAGGACACCATCTCGGCTGCAGGAATCGAGGTCCAGCACGCCTGAGCGGAAGGCCAGGCGGAAGACCTGTTCACCCTTTTGGTTGCGGATGGAGAAACCGCCGCGGTTGAGGTCCAACAACTCGGCACGCAGGCGTTCAGCTTTGCGTAGAGAGGCGCTGTAGTAGCACCAGGCCACCACTGCAGCCAGCACGAGCAGTCCCCCGAGCACCGCGGAGCCCAGCAGCGGCTTCACCTCTTTAGATGGCTTGGCCTTGGCAGGTGAGAAGTTGTCAGGCAGGAAGGTGTACATGGCTGCTGCTGTGGCGATCTCGGGGCTCTTAGGGCCCTTGTGGTGCCCAGGGCGGTGGCGGGGATAAGCCTGGCTCTTCTCCTGAGGATTCTGGGGCATCAGCCCCCAGTTAAGGAAGGAGCGGGCAGTTGGGCCACCCGACAAAGCCCCTCTGAACCTGGCCTGACTGAGTCTGGAACAGGAAGAAAGAGGTGAAATGAACTTTCTCATTCCATTGTATTTCCACTTGCTGCAGCAAGAAAGAAGAGGTGTGTGCCTTGGGAAGATGTATACTGGACATAAAGGGCTTGACCCATACCGGGGCAAATCTGTTTTTTACTAACCCTTTCATATGGGCCTCAGTGCATACCAAAATAAGTCAGGATTCTGAATGGGGAGCAGCAGATGGCATGCATCCCTATTTTCTTGGTGGAGGAACAAACCCAGACAGGGTCAGGGAGCTTGTCCAGGAGTGTAGAATCAGGCCTTCCTGGATCACACATAGGAACAGTTCAGGCTAAAGAGGACAGGAGGGATTTGGAAAGGGACTGGTTTCCCAGAGATGTGCTCGTGGTGGGAGATGGGGGATAATCCAGACAGCAACTTGTGACATTTAACAAGGTAGTAGGCTGGTTTCCCTGTTCCTTGAGGGGAAGAGGAGAAAGGAAGGGGGAACAGCTCAGACAGGGGATTAAGTCTGGAGATGAGTTACCAAAGCCAGACTCAGTCCTAGGGCTTGGTTTGGAGGGAGGCAGGGTTAGATTTGGACATTAGAGTTGGGGTCAGAAGCCTCTCATGGGGACTATGACGGCTTCTCAGATCTCCTTCTCTTCAGTCTCCAATTGCACCCTGATCTCAGACATCCATCACCAAATCCATTTCCCTGCCCACCTACCTGCTTTGCTCCCAGCACCACATATGTGGGCCAGGTACCTTCTGGCTTTGTCTCTACCAGACACCCACTGTCCTGCTGCCCTGCCCTAGTTTGGGCACTGTCATTTCTCCCCTGTATCATTGCAACACTTCCCCAGTAGGCCTCGCTGCTCCCAATTTTCCCCCAATGCCTTCTGCTTACAGCAACCATAGTGATTTCTAAGAACTTATCGGACTACATCACTCCCTCATTTAGAGAGCTGCTCTTGACCCCCATGATGAAGTTCAGAGTACAAGCCTTGCAAGCAAGGCTCAAGCATGACATGGTCTCATCTGCCTTTCTGCTTCCATTCCAGCCAAGTGTATTCTGTGACTACCAAACTCAATCCTTCCCTAACTTAAACCCTTCAGTCACCTGCTTGAGGAAATTTTACTCACTCACCTTGGGCTGGCATCTCTCCCGGATCTACCAGGGATCCAACAACCCCTACTACATACATACATTCTCACACATGGTATGCTAAACATCCAGGTATGACTGCAGGGAAACAGGGGGAGATATGTGTCCCAATCTGCTGCTCAAGGCCATCGGCCCTTCCTGTCCCAGCCCTCAGGGCAGAGTTCAACAAAGAAATATCTCCAGCTAGGTACAAACACAGACATACACACTGCCAGCTAGTCGGCTGCTCACCTGCTGCAGCTGCGGGGGAAGACTAGCAAACAGTAGCCTTCTTTCAGATGCCAATGTCTGTCTCCAAGTCCCCAGCAACTTCCAAGGAGATGCCAGAACTGCTCAGGGTCCCCCCGCCTTCCCCACCTCTCCCATGTAAAGACTATCAGGAATGCAGGGCAGACCAGAATTTTGATCTTAGATGTTGATATACAGCTCCCCCGAATGCTTTCCCACTGTCCCCACCCTGGAGATGCTGTCTCAGGGCCTCATTCTCCATGCTCCCTCTCCCCAGCTCCCAGAGCTTGTCAGCTCCAACTCGTCTGGAACAACCCCTTATTCCCTTCCTGTCATCCCACACAACTTAGCTTTCAAAACCCCCCACCCCACAATGGACTCCCCTTCCTATAGTTAAGGTTAAAAAGCCCTCCTGAAGTATAACAACGCAGCAAAACTGAAGGAACAAAATTGCAGCAGACTCAGAGACTCCAAGAAGGAACTAGTGTTACCAAAGGGGAGGGGTGTGGGAGGGCGGGTGGGGAGGGTGGGAGAAGGGGATTGTGGGTTATTATGTTTAGTACACATGGTGTGGGGGATCATGGGGAAAACAGTGTAGCACAGAAAAGGCAAACAGTGAATCTGTGACATCTTACTACACTGATGGACAGTGACTGCATTGGAGTATGGGTGGGAACTTCATAATATGGGTAAATGTAGTAACCACATTGTTTTTTCATGTGATACCTTCATAAGAGTGTATATCTATAATACCTTAATAAAAAAAATATATATATATATAAGCCCTCCTGAAAAATGCAGGTGGTAGTCTCAAGCTAAGCAGAGCCTAAATAAGGCATTAAGTGACCCAGACCATATTTGCTGTACATACATATCCATTCATTCAAGACAATGAGGCTGCATTCTGGGCACCTAGGGAATAAAGGGAAAGGGTCCATATCTGAATAGGACAGAAAACTCCTCATCCTCAAAACTTTCATATTAAGTCAGTCCATCTCATGACCCTTGGAACCATGAAGAGGACACCAAGGTGACCTCAAAAGCCCTTTCCAACACTTGGGCAATCTTAACTTCCTAGGATTCTAAGGTCCTTTGATGAAGGATGGGAGCCCACAGGGCTGGGCACCAACTCCATGCATGCCCTCTACGGTTCTCCCAAATGTGACCACAGCATCCAACCCTAACAATAATGCCAATGAGGGGGCATAGCTAGAGTGCCCATTTTACAGATGAGGAAACAGTGGCTCAAACAGTAAAAGGGCCTTGTTTCAAGTCACCCAGGTAGCAAGGCTGCCTGAACCCCAAATTCCAGCTTAACTGTCCCCAGCATAAATTTTAAGAGATGAGAGATAATGGTCTGACTGGGTGTCTGAAGGCAGCAGAGGAAAGGAGCTTTGTGGCCAAGAGGATGAGACAGGCTTCTACCAGGTGGGTGTGGGCATGGTGAGGCCTGTCTTCCCAAGGGCTGGTGCTGCTGTTTCCTCTGGGAATGTTTCTTGGGGGTGAGAAGGGGGTAATTTTAATGGCAAGTGGTTCTGGGGCTGTGGGGGAGGAACTTGTGGTTCCAGTGTTAACGGTTCTGCTAGAGACCCCCGTAATCTGGTGCCTATTGCCATCTGGCCAACCACAGGCTAATGCTGGCAGGTGGGTCTGCCATAGCCAAGCCTCTTCCCGTTTGCTACTCAACCTCAGTCTTGGCTGCTAGCCCCTAGTGGGATCTGAGGGGTAGGGTGCGGTCCGGCCCAGCTGAGGGAAGACCATTCCAAGCTGAGTCGTTTGTCTAACACGGTTCCTCGAGGAGGTGGAAATGTCAAAGGCAACTCAATCCCGTCCATCTCCCTGTTCTGCACAGCCCAGCGACGGGACCCGTGGGATCGAGTGACTGCACCTACAGCCTGGGATACTCCACACCCACCCCTGGCGCTACAGCTACGACGTCCGAAGGGACAGACTGAGGTCAAAGTGCAGGTCACTCGCTGGGAACCGCGGCCCAAGGAGGAGCCTAGGTGTCCAAGCGCGCCCACCCTACTTATCTGTAGGAGCGAAAGTTACGAAATGTGCTCCCTCAGCAACCCCCCCCAAGGTCCTCCCGCTGGGCTCACTCACGGCACTGACCCCAGAAGTGGTGGTGAAGGGAGGCTCCTGCAGATCCCCTTCACGCTAGCCGGGGCTGCGCTGCCACCGCGCCCCGCGGAGCGCTTCCCAGCTGAGTATAGCTGGGGCCCTCCTCGGGCCCCGCCCTCTGGCTGCTCGGCCACGCCCCGGCCGTTCTGTCTCGCCTCTGGCCTCGGAGCCCAGCCCCGCCTCTGGTACCTGACCCCTCCTCCCACACCGTCACGCGGACCCGAGGCCCCGCCCTCTAGCCGCCACCTTCCACCTCCTGCTGTGTGCCCGGCTCAGGGCACCTCAGGTCTGCCGCCAGCGGGTGCCTCCATACTCCGCCTCCCGCCTGCAGGCCCGCCCACACTGGGCTGTTGTTTACCAGCACGCGCCTTCTGGGAAATGTAGTTTTGGAGGAAAGAGCAGCTGTGGATGTTGGAGTTCTTGGCGCCTCCAAGAACTAAATTTGGGATGTATGTGAGAAGCAGCAAGCCGCAGGATAAAGGGCAGAGTTGGCCCTTGGGATTCCTTCCGCTCCAGATTTGGGCAGGTGTAACGCTCACACTAGCTCTCCATATGGAAAAAGTTTTCCCATACGGAAAAGGAGTAGCAGAACACCGGAAAGGTCTCAGTGGCTCAGTGCTGGGCAGATTCGGTCAAGGACCCGACAGAGGGAGCCTAGTTCCACTAGGCGGGAAGCCCAAGCTATCGGACCAGACCAGTAGTGATCGAGGTCAGGGACTGAGAAGACCAGCTTCTGCTGGATATTTTGCAATGCTCCCTCACCCCTCCACCCCCACTCCCCAATTCAGTAGTAGTGACTGCTGTTAGAAATGCCCTTGCTGCGAGACGGACATGCGCCGCTGTACCCCTGCCCCCTGGAGCAGTGGAGTGCAAAAATATTGAAGATCCCAGAGATTCCACAACACCCCACCCTTTGCTCCCGGAGGGACAGAGGAACAGAGCTTTGTTTTGTAATTTAAAATTTCTTGGTCATGAAACTCTCCAAAATGATGTTTTAGACCCCTAGAACTTGGGTGGCAGAGGGCAGCAAGGGTGTCTGAACATAGGCTTTTGAGCGGGCTCTGGTGGCAAGCCTTTGGGTATAGGAACAGGCATATGACTAAGGAATGGAGGATTCTGGGTCTGCTGAGAGGGGGAAAGGGGGCATCAAAGTTTGAGAGATTTGAGGGAAATGTCAGCTGGAGGGCCCTCTGAGGGTGGGAGCTAGATAAGACCTTCCCTGCATGACTAGGTGGACGCATTAGTTTGGGCTCTGGGGTTGAGGGGAGGAGGGTACCAACTGAATATAGGTGTACTGTTAATGGGTCAGGAGGGAAGTACCAAGATGATGGGGGTGGGAAGGGCCCAGGGCAGAATGACTGAGAAATTGCGTATCAGTTGAGGGGACTTGGCAGAGGCCATCTTCACAGTGCCAGATCTTGCTGGGTAAGAACACAGGAGACAGCCTTTGGGGTGAAGAGTTTATTTATTGCTCAGCCCTTTGGCCCTGCCAGCCCAAGCTCTACCATCAGTGGTAGTCAGTATAGGTTTCAGACACAAACTCAGGGTAGACTACATAGTTGTTTCTCTGGGGATCACTGGTTTTCTTGAAGTGACTTGTGTCCCATCTGTGGGGAGAGGTGGGTTAGCCCTTTAGGACCCTCATATGTTTTTATTCCAATTCTCAGTGCTGACTTTATCCCAACATTTTGCCCCCAACACTGATCTTATGTTTCAACACTTGCCTCCTGACCTCAGGTTCTGTTAAATTTCTTAACCCCAATACCCGTTCCCTAACATTGACTTCTTATTCTTTACACCAAGCCCTAAGCCTAAGGTCCTGATCTCTTGACTCAAGCCCCATTGCCAACCTGTAACCCCTCAAGGCCGGCCTCCACGGGCTGTCATGGGGTCCTCCATTTCATTGCCAGCTTTTACGTCCTCATGGCACTGGCACCCCCTGGTGGTATCTTCCGGTCAGTGCGTCGCAGCGGACAGTTCCCAGCCCAACTAATATCGGAACCCTTGTTGCGGCAGAAGACACCCCACCCTGGGCGCGTGTATTTGCACGTGTTTGAGCCAGACTTACCTAAGGTTCGGAGAAGGGCAGTATGATGGCGGGGGAGTTATAACAGCACACTGCATTCTGGGCCGGTGCTCGTAGGGCGATACACTCCTGGAGGAAGAAGCCGTGGGCAACAGCAGGGGTTGGGGCTTTTGATTTCCCTTTTCGCCTTAACCCAGATCAAATCGCTGAACGGCATCCTAACCCTTCAATACCCCATCGAAGCTTCGCTTTTGGAAAGACACAGGGAAGTCTTCTTCCCCATTAGGCCCCTTTTCTGCCGGCCTCGTTTCTGTCGCCTAGGCTGGGCAGTGCAGCACGCTGGACTTTGGGGAGGGTTGGGCTCTAGTCGTTGAGGACCTGGGAGCTCCCAGATCCTCTCCATGGGACGGCAATTACTCAAGCACTACCGATGAGACGACAGGTTTCTGAGGCTTGGGCACTTTCTGGCTCCCTCTTACCCTTGTCTTGAACAATCAATCAGGCCTTTTCTGCCTGGGAAGGGGAGGGATCCCCATGGGGGTAGGGGCAGGGTTCAGGAGACTTCCCTCCACCTTCCCCATCGCCCTTCACAGCTCTCTGGACGCGGATGGTGGAATTTCATTTGGCACGGTCTGCCTTGTCTGCCGCCGGGTGCAGGGAAAAGGCGGCTGGGCTGCGGCCTAGAATTCGGGCCTCAGTTTCCTCAGCAGCAACAAGCGAGGCCCTCTGCCTCCGGAGATGGTGTGGGCCTCTGAAGAGGTCAGTGCCCTTTGGTAAAGAGGTCCCCATTTCTTTTTCACTTAGCGCCCGGCAATGACCCTGCCTATTACTGACGGTGACCCAGGACCCAGGAATAAAGGAGACTTTTCTGAGGACATATGGCACTCAGCAGGCTAGAAACTTCGTGTCCAGGGTCTGGTATTCAGGTAGGGAGTGGGGTCGGCGGGCGTGGGAAAGGGATGCAACTGGTGAGCGGGGTTTCTTCCACAAACAAACGAAAGAACACCGTCCGGCTGGGCCTCCAGACCAGATATAGGGCCAGGTTGACTTTGAAATAGGGTCGGGAACTCGGGGAAATCGCGTAGGTTCTCCCTCTCGGCGGTCTGCTCCAGCCCTGGGGCCCGAGGGCCGGCCAGGACGAGGCCCAGTAGGCGGATAGAGCTGGTGGGGTCTGACGGGGCAGGGCAGGGCTGGAAGGGGCGCGGGACTAGAAGCCGCAGCAGGGGTCGGGCTAACACTGGGGCGGGGCTTGTTTAGGGGCGGGCCCCGGCTGAGGAACCACGTGTAACCTGCGAACCTAACAGTCGGCTGCTGTGCGCACAGAGGCCGCAGGCGGCGTTTGGTGCTGGGCAGCCCGGTGGCGCAGTAGTCCATCCCACGCAGACAGTAGCGTCGGCCCGAGCAAGCGCTTTCATAGCCCTGGAAGGGCAGGCGGCCCGGCAGTGGGTCCGCGCACCCGCAGCGGGGCGTGATCTGCGGCTGGTTCCGTGACAGTGAGTTCAGCATGTTCACCACCACCTCGCGCTCTGCACCCACGGGCCCCGAGCCCGGGAGACCCAGACACAGAGTCACAGGAATGGGAAGAGACAGGGTCAGGGTCAGGAAGAGATGGAGACAAAAACAGGGACTGTGTCTAGAGACAGGGTTACACCCTCCCCAGGGGTGTCGGCCTCTGCCTCGCCCCCAGGACATGATCCCGCGGTACCCGTTCTCTTCCCGCCCCACCCTCCGTTACCGTAGGCATTGAGTCGCTCCAGCTTAGGAGGGTACTCCAAGGGCATTCCTCGAACTACTGTCTCCATTCCGGCCTCCTGGAAGTGGTACACACGCTACCTCAAGTTCTGACCCGGAGAATTCCTCCTCTGAGGGGTCCTCCCAAAACACCCAGGCCAGTCCCAGGCCACACCTTCTCCCGCCCTCCAGATGCTCCCCAACTTTCCCAGGCTCTGAGTGTTTGGGGCTATTGCTGGGTAACGCATTTCCGTCTACAAGGGGTTGGCTGGGAGGGGAGGAAGTGGAGCTGTAAGTGGACCCTATCTGGACCTGGGCCTCTGACAACCCTGCCTCAGCGTTAACCTTTGATTTCCCCCGTCTTTGTCCAGCTGACAGTAGCTGTCTTGGTGTCTCTCTAATAGTGGTTTTCAATATTGCAACATGGCCTGCCCATTACAATCACCTGGGAACTTGTGAAAAATTCTAATTCTTGAAGAAGTTCTGATTCAGAAGGGTTCAGTCAACCCGAGGTCAACCAGTTAAGAACCCCTGCCCTGGCCTCAGCTCCTCTCACATTCCCTCTTCTCTCAGGCCCTGTGGCTACAGCTGGACTCCTTCCTATCTCCTTGGAAGACTCTCCTATATCTATTGGCACTGCCTCTGGGTGGCCTTGTTCTCCCTCCTTTTGTCCTTGGTCACATTACAAAGGAGGGGAGAGCAGAGCAGGTAGCCTCAGCCTACCACTGACTCCTTGGCCCCACCATATGAGAAGGGGCCAAGTGGCAAGCTTCAGGAAGGTCCATGTCAAAGAGTGCACACTAGCCATGTCCCCATAGAGCAGGGCCAGAGTTTGGGGCCCAGGAGCCCAGCACAGCTCCGCTCCTGGGCTCCCCTGTCTCCTAGAAAATACAAACTTTCACACATGGGAAAGAGATGATGAACTGATGGTGAAATATCAGTCACTGTCGTTTGTGAGGCAGAGGGGATGTGTGTCCCAGATCCTGAGCATCTGTGCTGGGCACAGTAGATACCTTAGGCAGCCGGGGAAGATACGTGGTACATTTGTTCCAGCTGGTGCAGTTGTAAGGTCTTGTCTTCCATGTGTTATACGGGTCACTGCACAGGTAGTTTGGGTTGCATTTGTCCGCTTGGTCATAGGGGTAGAGACGTAAGACAGTGTTACTTCTTATTTAACCCCAGGATCTGGGACCCCCCCAGATGTTTCTCCTCTGATCCCCATCACATAGCTGGACTCTCAGTAATCTCCCTCAGGCTAGTTAAGCCCAACCTGGGCCCATACCTGTCTTAGACACTGAGATGCAGCCCATTTTCCACCTAAGGCAAGCTTCTCAGTGGGGTGTGGATTCTCTGACATGATTGCTTTTCATCCTGGTACCACCCTCTGAATCACCCAACCCAGATATGGGACCTCCTCCCAATTCCTCTCTCTCATCTTCCACATCCAGACTCCAAAGTTTGCATGTTCTGCCTCCTTAAAATCAGTTGACTCTATCCCCTCTTCTAGTCTCCCATGATCTCACCCCAGCTTCTCTGCTGTGCCTTAACCAGGAGACAATATAATGATGTGGTTAATAGAATAGAATCTGCAGACGACTGCTAGCGTTCAAATTTCAGGTCTGTCACATAGAAGCAGTGTGTGACCTTGACTGAGTTAATTGATTTCACTGTGTCTCAGCTTCCTCAATTTTAAAATGGGGTAATAGTATTATCTACCTCATAGGATTATTGTGAGATTTAAACGAGTTAATGTATGTAAAACACCTAGAACAATGCCTCGCACATAGAAAACTATTGTTACTGATTGACTAGTCTCCCTGCCTCATTTTTAAATCCTACAATCTAATCTCTACATAGAAGCTGTTGCACATTTTTACAAATGAAAATCTGACTAAGACCCTTGCTTACTTAAAACTCTCCAAAGCCCCACCTACCCAGTCTCCTAAGTCTGTGCTAAAAGGCCCTCCATGATCCACTCCCCTAAGTCTGAAAGAACATGTGAGAAATATTAGAAAAGGAGGTCCAGGAGCCCTAGAGGAAGAACAGGTGTGTGTATGTAGGGGGTAGAGTGTTGGGATTTGTGACACTGGGTTGATAGGCTGGACATACTGAGTTAGAGGTGTTTGGGGACATTCAGGTAAAGATGACCATAATCAGATGAAGGAGAGTGGGATTCTGATGAGAGGTCAAGGCTATCAATAAGGACTTGTAGTTGTTGGTAATTAAAGACATGGGTTAGATAAAATGGTTTCAGGAGAGTAAGGATGGAAGAAGACTCAGATGAGCACCCTGAGGAACCCCATGTTTCCAGAATGGATGGCCAGAGACCCAGGAAACTGAGGCATCAGAGACGTTGGGGAATGAAGGAGTTTCAAGAAGTAGAGAGTGGTCAGAGAGTAAATGCATAGGGTAGGTCTCATAAGGTAAAGACTGAAGCATTCGATGGATGTGGTCATTAGAACCACACAAGAGCAGTTGTAATGTTTGAATGTAGGAGATGCAGACTCCCAGTTTCAACTGGATGAAGATTTATCATCAGTTCATTCAACAAATACTTGTGAAACCTGATGCTGTTCTAGGTGGAGTGGCACAGCTGTGAATAAGACAAGAGTCTCTGCCCTTTTGGAACATACAGGGAGACATGATAAACACCTAATCAAATGAGAAAGATAATTTCTTGTAAGGTGTAAGAACGACTGAGGAAGTAGAGACAGTATGGATTATGTTTCCAAGAATGTTGACTGTGATGGGGATGAGCAAGAGAAAATTTTTAGGCTGGAAGCCTTAAATCAGAAAAGATTTCCAGGTTGAGGGGAGAGAGCTGGTGGTGCAGAGGGATGCAGGAGAGGTGGGGAGCCTGACAGTCCAGGGTCACTAAGAAGATGGGACAAGTTGGTACCCGGAATAGACTTGGAGGGACTTGTTTGGAGGTTAATACACCCTCCATTCCTCTAGGGATAAGACCCAGGACTCTTCCAGTTCGTTGGCACAGACAGGGAGCTCCCAAAAGACAGGGCCCACCACAAAAAAAAAAAAAAAAAAAAAAAGACAGGGCCTGGATCTCCTCCTTCAGGGTCAGGTTCAAGGTCAGGGTCAGGTATTTGGGAGTCAAGCTTGAGTGGGGTGATTAGATAAGCAGCCCAGGTCATGTGTGGGGATAAATTTGATACAGGATTAGAGTGGGGGTCAGGATCCAACTTCGATTCAGGTGGAGGGTGATCGGGGTCACTGAGTGGGGTCAGAGTAGAGTGAGGAATGAGCCCTACCTTCCTCTTGAGAGAGCCAATATTTCTCAGGCAAGTAGGGGTGGCCTGGTATGGAATCCCTATAGCAGTAGTCTTGCATAGCACATTTAACCATCTTCTGCAGAGCTTCAGGATCCACGTGGCGCTGCATGGTCTGAGTCAGGCCCTGGGCAAGGGGATAGGGTGGAAATGGCTAGGTGCACACAGACCCAAGCCTTGGTGTCCTGCTGGATCTAGATTCCATCCCTATTGAGAAAGTCAGCCCAGGTGGGTATCCCAACCCTTCTCCCTACGCCAGAAGGATCTCCATGCCAGCGTTGGTCCCCTCTGAATAGTTCTTTTGTTTGAGTTACCATTTCCTCTTCTTTTTCCATTGAAGGCTAAGGCATTTGCCTTCAGTCAGAGTGGTTTTCTGAGTTCTCATTTCTGTTCTTTCCATGCCAGGAAGCTCTTTAAGAGCAGAGCTGGGTATTCCTGTCCTCTGTCTTCCAGACCTTATGCTGCCTAGGAGCAGGACCTGGGTTCTCCCAACAGAGCTTACAGGATCCTGTTGAATTTATTAATCTCTTCTTTTTAGTGCTCTTGTAACTTGTTTAAGATATCCATCCATGCTCTAAACTAATGGAGATAATATCCTGTACTTTCTTCTAAAAGCTATACAATTTTACTTTCCATATTTAAGTCTTTAATCTGTGAGGAATTGCTTTTGGGTTTGGGGTGAGTTAGGGACCAGTTTTATTTTTATGCATAAGGATAACCAATTGTACCACTGAATCATCTATCTTCCCGCACAGAATTGTAATGCCACCCCAAGACTGATAAACATTTTCCAAAAGCCTTATTTTCAATCATTTCTGTTGTAAATTTTTCCCATAAATTTGTGGGTCCATTTCTGATTTATTTTATTCCATTAATTAATTTGTCTATTCCTACCGTAATACTATGCTTTATGAATGTAATGTCTATAGCTTGGTAATAAATATTAATATCTGTTGGGCAAGTCCCCTTCTTCTTCTGGTGTGTTTTAGCTATTTCTTGGGCCTCTGCTCTTCTCTATGCATTTTAGAAACAACTTGTTAAATTCTTCAAAAAGTCTTGTCGAGATATTAATCAGAATTGCATTGAATCTTTACATAAATGACTATCCATGAATATGTTATCTCTCCATTTATTTTTTTAAGTATTAAAATTTTATAATATTATCCAGTTTTGAACACATTGTTAGATTTATTTCTACTTACCTTAATTTTCTGTTGCTAGAATATATTTTTTAGTTATGCTTTATAAATATTTGTTGATGTAAAGAAATATAACGTTTACCTTATATTTATCAACTTTCTAACTTCTCTTATTCTAATAATTTGTAGATTCTACATATACAACTGTATCATTTGTGAGTAATGATAGTTTAAAAAAAATCCTTTCCTATCCTTGAATCTTACATGGTATTGTTTTCCAGTATACAACTAATATGGTATTGTTTTCTAATATTTAGGTTCTTTAAATTTTAAAAATTAAAAATCATTATAATTATTTTCTATAGACGCTTGCTTAAATTTATCTCATGTAACAGTTTCTTAGCTCACCATTCCTTCTTGCATCTCAGACCTTCATTTTATGATCACTTCCCTTCTCCCAAAATATATCCTTTAGAAGTTTTTTATTATAGGTCTTTTCATAGCAAACATGTTAGTTTTTGTTTGCCTGTAAATGTCTTTATCCTTTTGTTCTTGAAAGGAAGACACTTTGACAATAATTTCTCTCTGCCTGTTTTTAAGGTCATCTCTTAAGCTGGTGTACAGTTTCACTGTGAGGTATCTAAGTGTGGAATTTCTTCTAGTTATTCTGTGGATTTATTTCTTTCATTAGTTCTGGGTAACTTGGAGCCTTTTTCTCTTCCGATAATGCCTATTCTCCTTTCTGCTCTTTCTTTCCAGGATTCCAGGTAGATGTGTGTGAGATCTTCTTTTATATTGCTAAATGTTTCTTTCATACAGTCTCTGCCACTCTGTGCTGCATTCTGGGAAACTTCTCTTACCCTATCTTTCATTTCACTAATTTTCTTAAACGTGTCTAATCTGCTTTTTAACCAATCCACTGAGTTTTTGCTTTTAACACATTTTTCTAAAATTTCTATTCAGTTCTTTTTTACATTTGTTTCATCTTTTGAAATATACTCACTTGTTGCTTGCTCATCTTGATGATTTCACATTTTATTTTTAAAAATTCATAATTATTTTTTATTCTTTGTCAATTCCAGTATCTGAAGTCCTTGGAGGGTTAAATCTGTTGTTTCTGCTGATTCTGTCATATGGTGGTTTGTTTCCTTACATCTCTTAATGTGCACTCAATTTGACTGACCTTCCTCCGAAGGATACCTGAAACCTACTTTGAAGATCTTTTCCAAAATAGTAAATACCCATTCATCTTGTGTGTGTGTGTGTATGTGCATGAGTGTGTGTGTGTGTGTGTGTGTGTGTGTGTGTGTGTGTGTGTGTGTGTTGGGGGGCAGAGTTTCACTGAACTTTCTGGTTCAGTTTGGAATTTATAGGTTTATTTCCTTCATCTTTCATCTAGCTCTAGGCTTAAATTCCTGCTTCTGGCACTGATATTGGCATTGGTCCTCAGGGAATTCCTGTCTTCTAAGTATATGAGAGTCCAAAACAAAATAAATTCGTATGCAGGACCTTTTGAAGGAGGGCCCTTCAGAGTTTCTAGAATATCACACTGCCAGAAGCAAAACCTTTCCTTCATAATCCCACTGCTCTCTGGCTGTCTCTCCTCACTGAAGCTGTCTAGCCAGGTTACTAAAGGCTACTACATCCAAGAGAGCCCCATTGGTGTCAACATTTGAAACTGACTTTTGTCTAATGATGCCATCTTTGTTGGTTTCTTTGGATTTTCCTCCTATCACCCTGTCCCTTTTTATGGCTCTTTTTCCTTTACATACCCTTTAAATATTGATATTCTCCAAAGTTCTGTCCTTGGCCATTTTCTTACCCTTCTTTGGCAATTTCATTTACTCCATGACTAGCTATCACTGATATGTTGATGAATTCAAAATCTGTAGTCTAAATCTTTTTCCTTTACTTCAGATAAGTGTATCCAACTACCCACCAGACATCTTTTGCTGGAAGTCCTCAAATATTTTTGTCTCAAAATGAACTCGTCTGTAATCCCAAATCTCAGTTGGTAGCCACTACCATTCCTCCACTGCTAGAGCATAAACCCCGGAGTCATCCTAATCTCTGTCCTCTTCTTTATATCCAGATGGTGACCAAGATCTGTTGATCCCGCCTACTGAGTGTGAAAAAGCAGGCAGGCACTCTCACTTTTGCTGCTGGGCACATAAATTATTACAACCCTTGACAGCAATTTGAAGTGTATAGCAAAAGTTTTAAAAATGTGCATATCCTTTCTCCCGACAATTTCATGTCTAGGAATTTGTCCTAAGGGAATAGTTATGTATATGAAGATATATTCACAAGAATGACTATACTAGCAAAATTTTATAAATAACATGAATTTCCAATAAGATTGCTTAAGAATATTTTGGTACCTTCATAAAATGCTATACAATCACTAAAATTACATTATAGAATATTTTTGATACAGGAAAATGTACCTGATATATGGTTATGTGAAAAAAGCAACATTCAAAATGTGACACCATTTTCATATTGTGTCAATATTCAATATTACAAAAAACATTTGCTTCCTAAAGGAGCATATAATGATAAATTAACAATGGTTAATTTGGGTAGTGAGATTATAGACCTATTTTCTTTGTGCTTCTCTGAGTTATACCCATTTTCTGCATTGAGCATATATTTATTTTGTAATAATAAAAATTATTTTAAAACGTCTCTCCTATTCAACAAAGCCCTTTTTTGACTGCCACAGTCTCTCCTTATCTCCCACTCACATTCTCCTCCCTTATCCTTCACCACCTCACTGGGCTTCTTGCTCTCAGCCCCAGCCCCTCACATCTCCTGTCACTGTGGCCAGAGTGGCATAACTCAGAATCCAATCATCACACTCCCAGAATCAAAAACCTGGAGCATTCTGTCCACATTTCTCAAAGAGCCTAAGGCCCTTCTGTGGTCTAAGGCTCCTCCCTTACCAGAGAGCCTTGCCTCTCCCTCTGCTCCAGCAGTTCTCCATTCCTGGTGGATCCCTGCCCCTAGGTTGCTCTTTCTTCTTACTCTAATCTGCTAGACGCCTCCTCCCCACGGATCTCTTAGATCTGCCCTTCAGGTCCTCAGAATGCTGGTTCTTGTACCAGCACATGCCTCTGCTTGTGCATGCTCCACACCAGGCAACCCTACTGTGTTCACTGGTGTGCTGAGAGCTCCTCAGAGGCGTGGTCTGACCCTTCATTGCTGTGTTTGCATTATGCCCGGCACATGTAGATACTCAGTTTTGTTGGATGGCACACATAGATATCTCTTCGGTAGAGTCACAGACTCACAGATCTCTCCATTTTGTGAAAGCTGCACAGACCCACGTGGCCAGCTTGTCTTCAAGTACAGACACACAGACACAGGCAGACTGATACTCATGCATAAGAACATGCCTATAGTACATTTTCTGGAATATTCCACAAGAAGCCTCAGGGCCTTTGCATTTTCTGATGACACTGCCTGGAACCCCATTCTTTCAGCTCTTCACATGTCTAGTTCCTTTTCATCTTTCCAGTCTCAGCTCAATGTCACATTGAAAGACAGAGGTCTTCCATGACCTCTCTGTTTAAGTAGCTCTTCCTGGTTACTTTCCATTTCCATGGTCCTGATTATTTCCTTTACAGCATTTTGGATAATTTATAAAACTATTGTTTATTATTGTTATTTTGTGATTATTATCTCTCTCTCCCAACCTCCTACCCTAGTGGAGTAGGACAGAATCTTATAATATTTTATATATCATTATAAATTCCATGCTTAGGCAAATGACTCTCACACACACACACACACACACACACACACAAAGCTACAAAAAAAATTACAAACGTATAATGACAACTGCACATTTTCAGTCACGCAGACACACATGGCCATACACTCTGGCAGGCCCCCGTTCCCCACCAACCTCCACTTACCGGGGTCACAAACTTGTTGGCTTCCCAGGCCCGCAGAGGTGGGTCCTTATAGACCTCCTTGATGGAGGTAGGAGCCCTGTAGGAGTCACTGTAGGTGCTGATGGGGGTCTTGGTCTTCCGGGAGAAGAGGAACATAGTGAGGTCTAGAGGATGCCCTGGGGGCTCTACCTACCAAGGGCTCCTGCAAGACATCAGTTACCAACCCCTCTCCCAGATAGCCCACACCTTCAGCCCGGCAGGTGCCCCTAGCTGCTGTGAAGGATCTCAGCTTCCTTCCCCTATAGGCTTCCTGCTCCTACCCCACCCTGTTGCCGCTCCAGGATGAGCACTGCCCATTATGATATCACCTGGATCAGCCCCATTCCTGGTCCAATTCCCTCTCCACCCCCAGCCTCTTCCTGCCTCAGCCTCTGAAAAGAGCCCATTTTCCAAGAGTTCAGAGGGCCCCTGGACATTCTAGGCCAAGCTTCTCACTTTAATGAAGAGAAACGGAGATTCTGGGGGTCAAGTGACTTGCCCAGGGTCATGCAGCAGGTCAATGGCAGGCCTGGCCTGGGAACCCATGAGGGGAAGGAGACTGAAATGGGCATTCAGATGATCAGTTCTCTCCTATTCCCAGCCCACCTGCCCCATACCCACACCCCAGGTAGGGAGCTGAGGCTGGCTTGTTTGATGCTTTTAATATCATTATTTGTGTTACACGATACACAACCAAGGATGATGGTCAATACTGCAATGGAAATGTTAAAAAAAAATATTATACACGGCTCATGTCTTCCACACACCGTCCGGGAAATAAATTAGTGAGCGCGGAGAAACCTGGCTGGGTGGCAGCCAGAGCTGAGGGTAGAGGGAGTGTTAAGGCAGTATCTACAAGGGGGAAGGGTAGCAGGGGGACAAGCTAAGGCCTCAGCTCCTCCCCTCCAACCTCCCAGACAGGGACGGAGGGAACCACACAGTCTCCCTAAATCCAGAAGCTGCTGGTTGCCAGCTTCCTATCTTTATCTACCACTCCATTGCCTTGGTTGGAAGCCTTGCCTGCCAGGGAACTATGTGTCCTGTGGATGGAGGGAGCTTTTCTCTGGTTCCTTAGGGACAGAGAGGTTGAACAATGGGCCAGAGTCACACAGCGGCAAAAGCAGCAGTCTAAATGAGTCCTGGTGGGGGCCCTGCCCAGAAAAGAGGAGGTACCCATGTTCTAGAAGGGTGAGTCAAGGAGCCCAGGTTGGTGGTAGGAGTAGGAGGCTTGGCTCTGGGGCCCAGATGACAGGAGGTAGGGATACTGACCAGAGTGGGACATAGGCTCAGAAGGGGGCCAGTATGGGCCTTGTGGGCCCTGCAAGTACCTTCTCTGTCCTTGCCTCCCTTTGGCATTTTCTCATCCTCTAACCAGGGTCCCTGCACCAGAGGGGGTAGGGGTGGGTTGGAGGAGTTGAGGGTGGAGACCTGCACCTCAGCACTTTGGAGCTGGCAGCCCCCGGGTGTGGTGCAGGGAGAGGTGCTACCTTTTATAAGCCAGCAGCCTTACTCCCTCTTCTTACTATCTTCTCCCCCTTCCAGATCCCACCTCCCAGGAGTGGCATCCAGGGAGTGGGCTGTGGGTGTGTCCTCGGCATGCTTGCAGCATGTGAATGGCATACATGACAGTGGATACACCAGCATGTGGGGTGTCAGCCTGGAGCAATGGGGAGTATGCACCCTGGCCCTGGGACATGGGGTCTGTCTTAGGCTATCTGTGCTTTCAATTTTCTTCACAAGGGGCCAGGTCTACAATGCCCAAGCCCTGGGGATGGTCATCTCCCCTTCTTGATGTTCATCCTCAGCTCTTCTGGCACACACACACCCCCACCCCCCCAACCCCCAGTAACAGCAGCAGATGCAGTATACACATCTGACTCACAGACAACCTATATAGCTACACTGGTAACAGACAACCCCCCACATACACATTCACAAACACACACATGAATTCCCAAATTGATCCACATATACTCAGATGCTCACATGTCCCATAGGAACTTCCCCCCTCCCTTCTGCATATAACTCAAGAAGCCCCCGAGGTATACTCAAAGATACTCAGAGACCTGACTGTACCCCTACACAGAAATTCCTATGAAGAAATTCCTTCAGGTTTGAAAGGACTTTAAAAATAACTTCAGATGCTGCTAATTTTACAGTTGAGGAAGCTAAAGCTGGAAGAACGCAAGTGACTTGTTGAAGATCACAGGGAGAGTACCAGAGCTAGGACTAGACCTAGGCTTCTGACTCCCAGTCCTGGGATCTCAGTCCACTGCACTGCTGAGCAGCCTCTCAGCAACAGACTGTTAACAGACCAACCACACAGTCACTTCCCCACCAGGGCATTCACATCTATAACAAAAACAGACATCTGAAGAGATAGGCCCAATGCACAGACAGACACACACCCTGCCATCCTCACCCACACACACATTCTCCCTACCACACACATGCAGTCACTGTATTCTTCTAAGCTTGCTTTCTTGAAGATTCTTACTGGGACGAAGCATCTAGAATCTTGGGCTGGAGTGAGATGGGAATGGGACACCAGAAGCCAGCCTTACCTCCTGCTTCTAGCCTGGGACAGAGACCAATAAACAGAAGCATGGGGTGTTGGCAGAGAGAGTGATGCACTGGTTAGGGTTGGGTGAGGACAGATCATACCCCCAAACTCTGGCCTGTCTCTAAGGCCTACCTTATCCTCCCCCACAACCAAGAGAGCAAGAAAGGGGTGAAAGGGGCAAAGAGAGGAAGAAGGCAGTGATCTGATGGGTGGGGGCAATATCCCACAGGGCAGCTTTGCCAGGCTTCCCACCTGGAGATCAGGGAAAAAATGCAAATGGGTACGTGGGCCGGCAGGGAGTGTGTGGAGGGAGCTCCCCAGTGCTGAGCACTGCGCCCGCCGCCTTGGGCCTTCCTCCCTCTGAGCTTCTTGCCCTATCAGGCTGGGGTTGAAGGGGTTCATGGCTTCACTGCAGTGGGGCCAGGCCCCTGGCTTTGTGATCCACCCCCTACTCGTTACTGTTGGCCTCCCTGCTGTCCAGTGTCTTCTCTCCCCCTTCGGACCGCAACTTTGGGGAGAGAGGCAGGGTGCTAGGCAAGGTCCCCCAAGTAACTGAACAAACAGCTCCCACACCTTATCAGCCCCAGGGGTGGAGAGAGACCCCGTTTTGGTTTCTCCGGCTCCATGAACACACAGAGGTACACGTCCTACCATAGGAGGAAGCAATGACTGTTACGAGGTTGGCGGCTGTAGGGGACGTGGGGGCCAGGGGCAGGCGGACAAGCTGGGGAGGAGTCAGGCCCCTGCCCTGTCCAACCTGGCCCACAGCGGCCCTGCCCCGAGCGGCCACGGTGGCCCCACCTGCTACTGAATGTGGCAGGCGGTAGAGGATGTGGCCTGGCAGCACATGCAGGTGGGGTTCACAGACTTGGGGGGAATGAGATCCAGGTCCTCGTCATCGGGGATCTCATCTAACCGGTAGCCATCCTTCAGCAGCTGGATGTTCAAATCTTGGTTGATCTGCTGTAGACAAAGGGGAGGGAGGTCAGGCTCAGACAATCAGGAGGCAGCACCCACTGCCAGTATGGCCTTCTGTGCCCAGCCAGGTGCCATCCCACTTCTCTCTGAAATCCCAGGCTTCTCTTACTTAGGCCCAGCCTCACTTCCTTACAGGCACATCCTTGTGAGGCTGGGCTGCTATAGATCCTACCCATTCTAAGGGCATCTTTCTGCCCCAGGTCCTATTTCTATTCAGGCCCTGCCCCTGTTTCAGGCCCACCCCATAAGGTGTCACCTGTATTTCACACCCCATTCTATTTAAGAGCTACGTTCCAACCCTGGGCTCAAGCCCTGCCGCTATCCCTGGGCCCCCCCACTTGAGGTCAGTGTCTAATAGCCTCACCTTTCTTTCAGACATCCCATCCCAAGTCCACCAATTTTAGGCCTGGTTCCCACAGGGACTGCACTTAGCTTTGCCCATTGCTCCTCTCAGGGTGTGATTTGGCATTGGCCCCACACCTTCTCCTAGATGGAAGGAGCCTGCTCAGGTGGGTCTGGGGCAGAAGGAGTGGGGCCTCACCTCAGCAGAGGAGTAGCCAGAGGAGGAATATCTGGACATGTCAAAGTCATCATCACTGGCGGTGGAAGAAAGGAGACAGAGAGGAAATTAAATAAAAAACTCCCTGCACACCACTGCCCCCTACCAGTCAAAACCCCAACCCCTCTCCTATGCTTCCAAATAAACAGCAAGATCTAAATAAAAACTGTCCTTAGGGTGCAAATCCAGTTTTAAGACCGGATCCTAAGCCCACCCTTCTAAGTCAACTGCCACCCTTAGCCTCCTAAATAGAGCTGCTACTCCCTATCCACTTCCTCCCTCCCTCCCATCTTTTTCTCTAGGCTAAAATCCCCCTACCTTGTTGGGTTTTCCCAAAGTCCAGGTTGAGCCAAGTGTATTCCCAGCAGTAGGGCTCCCCCCTTAGAGGGGGAGGGGCACCAGACATGGTGTCTGGGCCCATTCTAGGGGCAGCCATTGGATCAGCTGTCCCAGGACAGCAGCAAACCATGCCAGTCCTCTTCTCCTCTGTCTGGTCCTCCTACCTCCAGGTAAAACTTCATTCCCTGGCAATTCACCCTTGGAAAGTTCCTGGCTGTCTGAGGAACCCTCAGTTCTGAAAATAGAGCAGGTGTGGCCTACACAGCCCACTTGTATGTTCCCTGTGCAGGTGGCTTTCCCGGCTGCCCCAGCACCCCCGTACACACCTGTCCGTGTCAAGGGCTACCAGTGGCTTCTCATCGGGGCTCTGGTCGAGCGAGGAGTAGCCTTTATTGGGGACGACCAGCCTGGGTGGAGAAGTTTGAGGATTGGATTGGCAACTGGAGCACACAAGCCTGGCAAGGAACTGGGCCGGGCCGTGACCGGCACTCCTCCCCCTCCCCCTTGGACCCTGTTGAGACTCTCCTCTCAGAAAGGAGCTGGGCCTGAGGAGGGAGCGGGAGGTGCAGGCTCCAAACAGCAGAGATAGATGGTGGCTGGCAGGGTCCAGGTAGGGTAGGGGCCTCTACCTTGTCCTGGCCATTACATTGTTCTTCTTGGGCTGCTGGTTGACAGGGCTACCCATGCTGCCGTTCTTCAGGGAGCCCTTCCGGGCCAGCTCCCGCTGCTTCTCTGCAGGGGAACATGGGAAGGAAGCTGTGTCCTGCCCCAGGGCCACCTTACCTTACTGCTCAGGGCAGCCCAGGCTGGGCCTCCATTGTGAAACCCCTTGCTTTTCTAGCAACTGAGGCAGGGATTCCAACTCTAGGCCCTGTCGCTGTGTGAAGACAGTACTTGGCCCCGCACAACCCAAGGCACATTGTAAAGGGCAACAGGAGGAGGCTGACTCCTATCTTTCAGGAGATACTCCCATGTGGGGCAGTTGGTGTGTGCTTGACACTAGAGAGAGGCTGGAGAGGGAGAGATGGAGCAGAAGGATGGAGCAGTAAGGGCTTCTTGCAGGTGACACTTTGAGCTGGAGAGCAATCTAGGAAGGAGAGAGTGTACACAAAATACATTTTAGAAGTAAGCATAATAAGCATGGACCTGGATGTGATGGAGGGTGAAGATGGAGGGAGGTCAGGTTGGAAAAGTAGAATATGTTTATTTAGTCTGTGCCACCAATCGTGTCTCAGATTCTATGCTAAGGGGCTGGAGGCTTCCTTTGGTTATAAACTCAAAGCACAAATGCCATGAATACCAGACAGATGAATTTGGGACTAATGCAAAAGGAAAAGGAGCCACTGAAGGTTGTGAAGTGGGTTGGGCAGAATGGGGCTGGCAGGGAAGAGAGCAGGGGGCTTGGGGACCCTCTCTGGCTATACTTCTGACTCCTCTGGAGCATCACTATTCTCTGAGCTCCAGACATACCAGATTCATGGGGCTGGTCACCATGTGACCCATTGCCCCGTGTGTAGCACTGTTACCAGTAGCTAGTAACTGCCTGTGCCATGGACAAGGCCTGTCTACTCTTTCTTACCCAACAGTGCAGATGTAAGAAGAGGGGACTGTTGAGTGGAGAGGGATGAGAAGGGAAAGCTCCCGTAAAATAACCATAAGCTCCAGAGAGGAAAGATGGGAAGGGCATTTCCAGCTGCCGTGACCCTGGAATTTCCCATGGCTTCCATGTCTCTTCTCTCATCTACTAGTCTCTGACCTTTTTTCTTTGCCACTGCTCCTCGGGTTCATTTTTTCCACAGCCTCTTTTCATCAAGAGCAGCCACCATTACCACTCCAAGCCTCTAGGGGGTGCAGTTTGCCTTAAAGTTCCTGGTGGTCCTTTCATCAGTGCAACTGGGACAAGGTTGTGAATTTCCATGAAGAAATTTGGTAGTAATGTAATAGGAAGGGGAAAAAAGTGCTATTTTGAAAGCATGTTGGAATTGTTTGAATTAATGAAAAAATGCAAACAATAAACTGGCAAAACAAAAATGGACTACTATGAAACCATTTAAAAGAATGAAGTCATTTTCTATATACTGACACTGGAAGGGGCTCCAAGACATTAAGTGGAAAACAAAAAGAAAAACAAAAAAAGCCTCAGGAAATGTGTACAGTATGATACCACTTATGTTAAGATACAAAATAAAACTAGAAAAATGAAAAAAGCTTGGAGTGATTATTTTGGGGGAGGAGAATATAATAGGGGAGAGTAAACAGAGAAGTTACACTTGTTTAAATTGTTGTATTATTAAATTTAATAAGAATAAACAAATAAAACTGGCTGCCATTTAAGTCTGGTGTCTTGAGAAGATGAACAAATTCCACTAAGGGAACTGCTCTCTTGTTTAGAAGAACAGCCTGAGGGGCTCCTTGGATGTGGTCTAGAAGAAGAGAAGCAAGATTAAAAAAAAAGACTGACTGAAAGCACAAAACTCTGTGAAAAGGAGTCCTGGCAGCTGACAAGGGAGAAGGTCTTAGAATAGAGGGGAAAGGGCTCCTAGGACTGAGGAGGGGTCCAGTATTTGATGGGCAGCTGGAGCCTGAGAAGAAAGATGGACAGGAGGGTGGCAGGGATGGCAGAGGAGTTGTAAAGGATAGCAATGACCTGTATTTAATTGTAAATGGTTTCCTGGATGCCCTGTGCTGTGCTGTAATTTCTCTTCATGAAACCAAATTTTTTAGTAAAAGTCTGTTACACACAGCAGCCTTGGGTGAGCAAAGTTTTGGTCTCTGAAGGGAGAAGGGCTTGGTGCAGGGTGAAGGGAGAACAGCAGCTGCAGGAGCTCTGGGCAGTGGTGGGAGCCAAGTGACTTCAAAGGAGAATGCTGTTGCACTGACTGACCCGAGTGGACCTGAGATAACCCCAGGGGAAAGCAGTCCCAGCAAAGGGATGGAGATATCTGGGTTTACTAAAAACCAAGGGAACACTCCCCAAACAGGAACCAACCAGACCCTGAGATCTGTAGATGGACTAAGGAGTGAATGGGGAGAGGGGCTCAGCTTCTAGGCTTTGGGATCCTCATTCCTTTTTACTGCTCAGACATAGCCACTGACACCCCACCTCTACAGCTTCTTCTCCGCCTGGTCCAGTGTTTGATGGGACTTCCAACCCTCTCTCTGCGGCTCCATGCCTTTATCCCTGCAGCTATCCCCTGGAATACCTGGAGCCTTCTTTGATGCAGAGATACCTCCTCGAGTTTTGGGTCCTGCAGAGAATTGTAACTTCCCTCCTTGCCTTGCAGGAGATAAGGTGCCTGGCAGTGCCAATAACATAGTGGTTTGAGTCTTGGAATCATCTAGCATATTTACAGCACCTCACTGCAGATCCAGCCCAGGGCACCTTGTCCACTCCCCACATCTCCCTTACCCCACCAGACACACTCACCCAGCTTCACTTGGAGCGGGGATGGTTTGTAATTCATGGCTACTGACTCACCCTCCCGGGCATCACAGTCTCCGTCTGAGATGGAGGCAGTGGCTGGGTCCTAAGGAGGAGAAAACAGAGAGACGGGGTTGTTAGGAAGGGAACACGGGGCTGCTCTCAGCCCCAAGGCTGGCATTCCCACCTGTCCTCTGGGCTTCTGAGGACATCTGCCCCTGGCACAGGCAGGAGATTCAGGAAGGGAGGAGTACCCTGGGCGGAAGAGCCTGAACTGGATATGAACCAAGGATCTTGGCCCCACTTACACCCACCTGGCTGTCTGTCTTTAAAATCTTGTTTGATCCAGCCTTCCCCAGAAAGACCACCATGATTCCTTAAACCCACAGGACATTCTTTTCCAGTTTCCCAACAGTTGCCCTGTTCCTTAGGGCCCTTCCTTGCACTTATTTGGAAAGGTCTTTCTAGGTCCCTGGGAGTTTAAGTCTGGACCAAGGTCAGAGTGGGTGCTCCCTCAGATGGTCTTCTCCCTTTGTTTCCCCCGGCACTGGAGGGGCCCCTTCACAGGATTCAGAGAATCGACTGGCCAAGCCAGGCCAGACTTCAAGGTTCCAGCCACTAGACTAAAAGAGTTCTCATGAGGATCTCTCTATTTCACAGATGAGTCCTAAAGAGTGTTTCCTGGGAGAACCTGAAAGGTTCGCTGGGTATGATAGGTGAGAAGATAAATAATGAAAAATTAGCTGGTGGCCATTTAGTTCTGTTCTGTTCACTAATCTAGCCTCACTATTCCTTCCAAAACACCCCAAACCTCTGCTATAAGATCCAGGGTCCTGGCGCACTCTGCCTCAGTCAGCTGGAATAGGCTAGAGTCACTCACATTCACACGGAGAAACTGATGACCAACCATTGAAATGGGTGCTGCCATCCTAGGCGACTGTCCATTCTGCCTCTGGGGATGAGAGAGCAGACAGATGCGCAGGTAGAATGCTCCAGGACTGGCCCACAGTGTGAGGCCCAGGGATCTGAGCAGCTACTGATGACCCAGGAAAGGAAAGATACATAACCATTATGGTGGCTTCTGTTCCCTTTATAATGAGGCAGTGGGGATGAAAACATGCTTGTCTCTAAGGGAAAGGAGAAAAGTCTAGAATGTTTGGGAGGGAAATCCTGGCCTTGTCTATGTGCCTTCAGGCTATCCAGGGTGCAAGGCACTGGGTGGTCTGTGTTGCCACAGTGGTTTTTGAGTTCCTGAAGGCAGAACCTGGGCCTGGGTCCTCTGCTCTGATCCCCACACCTTAGCTGTGCCACAGTCCTTGCACCTCAGGTAACTTCTCATGCTGTAAGCCTCTCTAATCCTTCGTCTTCTGCCTTCCTAGCTAAACTCCTCCTTGAGAGACTCCTTATAGACAGCACTTGTCCCTGCAGCCTTGGGGAAGCAGGCCTCAAGTGGCCCTCACATGCTTCTCTGTGGTCAAAACAGCCTCACAGGCACTATTTGCAGGGGACAGGAGACCTGACAGCTGGGCTCTGGCTTTCCCCTTAGGCTACAGGGAGGGCTCACTTCCAAAACTGCCTGAGGGAGGGCTTCTCAAAGGATAAAAAAGCCCATAAATGTGGATGGGAGATTCTTCCAGGGGAGCCCTGGCACATTTCCAATTTCCTCAGTCACATTACTTTTGGCTGTAGCACTTGTCACATGTCGTAAATACCACATCCATTTGGAAATGGCCCCCACCCCTCCCCTGGCTTTGAGGACACTGTGCTCCTTAGCTCCTTCTACCTCTTTGACCATCATTTCTGTCTTCTGCTACAGCCCTCTGTCTCCTCTGCAGGGTCTTGCCCTCGGCCCTCCGCTCTCTCCTATAGGGGAGCCCTGGTGTCTCCCACAGTAGGGATTAACATTTTTACACTGGTAACTTCTAAATCTATGGTCTTCCGATCATGCGTCTCTTCCATAACCCTCCACCCCATTCATCACTTATAAGCCTCACTATTTTTTCTCTGGGGTTGACTTTAAACACATAAGCCCTTAGGCATTGGTGCTAATTTTTCCTTGTCAGTGCAGATGAATTCATCAAAAGTTTCTTCTCTCAGGCTGGAGGTACTGGTGGAAATGCTAACATTTCCTGTGGAAGAGCCTGTGTATGAAGGATGGGGCCTGAATAGGGACTGGGAAGCTGTTGAGAAATTCTGGTACAGGGACCCAACATGTGGTCCGTGAGGAGACCGGGCAGGTCTCAGTCACTTTTGATCCCTGAGAGAAACTGCCAGTCTTTTGGGGTCATTAGCCAGGGTACAAAGCCCTAGGCTGAAAAGTCCCATGCAAACTCACCATGCAGCATCTCCCCTGTCACTGTGTATGAGAGAAGGCCATTTTAGTGGCAGGAACAAAGATCTCTGGCACTGTGCCTGCGAAGTCAAGCCTTTGCTGTGGGCTTCCGTATGTCATCCCTGAGAAATGTAGCCAATGCACCATGACCATCGCATGGAAATGTAATCAGGGAGATTAAATGTGAAATATTCATGAATATACGTATCAGAGAGGAATCCAGGCAGAAGGAAGCATCTGTCTCCAAGAAATCAAGGAGAATTTAAAATGCCCCCCCAAGGACATCTGATAGGACTTAGCTAGATCTGGGAACTACAGTGGGGATTAGCAAGATTATTAATAAACATTCAGCAGAGACAGACATTAAAACGTATCTCTTACAGCAACCCATGTTTCTGCAACCCTTCAAACAAATTCTCTACTGACTGCAGAAATGATTAAATAGCCCAGCCTCAATGTTTCTGGGACAGGATATATAGGCTAATGGCCAGTGCAAAGGCAATATAACCAGAGGGCAAAAGTGCCAGAAGAATCCTTAGAATAGTCTGGTCCAGGGATTTCATTAAACAGTGTTCCCTGAACCCTGTGACTTGGGTGGGGCTGAGTGTGAAATTGAAGAATAAGAGGGGGTCTGGCTTCACTTCAGAGTAGATCCACTTTTATTTCATTTACATAGTAGCTTTTCTGAAAGATTTGGTTGGAGAAAGGGTTCTGTTGCTTAAAAAAACACTCCATTGATTTAATCCAATTGGATCTTTCAAACAATGTTTTATTATGGAAATTTTAAAACTTACACAAGAGTAAAGAAAACATGTAGTGAGAAAACAAGGACAATGGGGGAGCAACCAGCTTCAACAAATATCAATTTATCAACCCATTCTTTTTATAATCCCAGCTCCTCTGTGATCAGGGCTTTAGTTTCCTCACCTGTAAAATGAGACTAATACTAATACCTATTTCAAAGGTTCCTGTGAGGCTAAAATGAGTTAAAATATGTAAGCACTTAGTACAGTACATACTGAGAAATACATATGTGCCAGCTATAAAGTCACTAGTACAGGCTCTGTGAGACCCACACATCAGGGCCCTGGGAGTGACTCGCCTACAGCTGGAGCAATGGCACCACACAAGTTTGGGCCTGGCATATGTGGGGAGCTATCTGTGGGAAAAGTGCTCTCTCCACAGGTGAGAAGGGGACTGACCAGGGGGCATTCTGTTTCCTCTTTCTCTTCACTCTGATATGCTACACTTCCCTCACTATTTAACAATGGCAGGCCTGGGGCTCATAAAGATAAACAAAAAATAGGCCTATCCTTAAGGAGTTCCCAGCTATTATCAATTGAGGTAACAAGAGCCATAAAAAAGTAGAAGGAAAGGGACAAAGGGAGGGTGGTCAGAGAAAATTTTGCAGAGGAAAACACTTGTAAAGATCTCAAAACATCAGTTCACTAGTTAGCTTAAGAGGAAGGAGGAAAGACAATTGGGGAGCAACTGCAAAGGCTCAGAAGTATGAACCTAGCAAAGCAAATTAAAGGAACAGTCAATATTTTGCTATAGTTGAAGCCTAGAAGGTATGATGAGAAGTAGCAGGAAATAAAGTTGTGGGGTCAGGAGGATTCAGATCATGGTGGAAGATGGGCCTTGATTTTATTCTTTAGTTAGAAGGTGAAGGGGGATGGGCGACAAAGCCTTAAGCAGGGAGTAACATAAGATTTGAGATGGAGAAGGATTCTCTGAAAGTCATGCAGAAGACGGATGGTAGGGAAATGAGACTGGAGATAGAGATAAGGATAATTAGAGAGCTACTACAACAGTGCCAGCAAGAGATGACAGGGACCTGAATTAAGAAGCAGACCATAAAAGACAATGTTAAAGAGGGTAGACTTGGCAGACTTTGGAGATAAAATGTATAAGGAATTCAGACATTCCTAGTTTTCTGTCTGAAGTAATTGGCAAAGGGGTACTAATTACTAAGCAAGACAATGTAGGGGAAGGTACAGCTATGCTGCCACAGAAAACCAGACGAGTTCAGTTTGGACATGTGAGTTTTGAGGTGTCTTTTGGACACCCAGGTGATACCATTAGTAGAATTTAAAGTTTGGATCTCAGGAAAGCAGTGAGCTGGTATGATGAAAACGATAGAGCAGAATCAACCCTTTCAGAAGAAATGAGGAGAGTGAAAAAAAAACAAGAACCAACATCTAATCCTAGGGAATGAGTGAAAGAAAGAGACTGAGTAGGAGCAGAAAGAAGGGATGTAGGAAAAGCTCTAGTAAGCCATTCATGTAGAGTTTCAAGGAAGGAGAACTCAACAATGTCAAAAAACCAGATGAGTCCAAGTATATAAAGACAATATTTAGAAACAAGGAAGTTATTGGTGGCCTTAGCAAACAGTTTTAGTTGAAGGGTAGGCAAGAGCCCAGATACAGGGAATTTGGGAGGGAATAGGAAATGAGGAAGTAGACAGAGTGAACATGGGCTGTTCTTACAAGGGAACAGACTGAGAAGGGAAAGAATGAGAACAACAATGAGCCAGAGGTTTGGAGCTGAAGGATTTCTCTGGACCTAGGGAACACCTGACCACTGTCCTGGACTAAGGGGAAGGAAGCTGGGTGGAAAAGGAGATGTTTTATGGGGCATGATCTTTGAGAGTGATGAGGAGATGGAAACAGAACCTTGGACCAGAGAAGCAAGGCTCTTTATTGAAATGCAAGGGAGGTGAAGATGGGTGGGAGGTGCAGATAACATGGAAACAGAAAGGTGGGTGGAAAATTAAGGGAGTTCATTCCTAAAGGCCTAATTAATTAAAGGAAGGGGGTAATACTCAGGGGTTGAGGAAAAGAGGAATAGTTGGTGGCTGGCCAGGAGTGGAAGGAGATCAGAGTGGCAGGGCTCCCAGCTGCAAATCCTCATTTTCAGCCACCTGACTTTGTCACCAGGATTAGGGACGCTCTCCATGGTGCTGAAAAATTCTGCCTTTGTCATGTGGATTGAGCATGGATGATTCAGGGTAGAGACATGATTCAATTTTGGTTTTCCCACAGGAAAGGTAACCTCTGCCTTACCTCCAAGCACTAATTTTCAGGGATATGGAAATTGAAATGGATTTAAAATGAAATATGAAGAGGCAAACTGCTTGTACCAACATTATCGAACCTTTCTTCACTGAACACACATGAATTTTCCTCTAGTTTTAGGTCAGAGTTGGCAGAGACAGTTCTGAGTTGTCAAATGCTGAAAGGCTACCTCTGTCATATCTGTACTCTGTTCCATTACCTTGGGTGAGAGCAGGAAGCAGAAGAGACCTAGAGCAGGAACAGGGACAGAAAGATAGTGCTGATGAGGAAACAGGAAGGCAGGGAAGAACTGGAGCTCAGGCCACTCTCTCTGAGGTGGGCACAGAAAGATAGAGCACCAACGACCAGTTTTTTCTCTCCCAATTTGTCCAGAGGTCAGCTCAGAAACTACCAGGGTCTTTAGTCCCTTGTTCAGAGCTATCCCATTCCCAAAACATCTCTTAGCAGTGGGTGGGAATAAACATGCTTAGATGTATTTTAGAGGGAGATCCAGAAAATACAACTCAATGCCTTTATATCTAATGTCCATAGCTGGGGAGAAACCTAACATCCTGTCCAAGAATATTCAGTAGCAATCTGGGCATTGGTTAGACCTCTGCACTTCCCCGTAGATAGCTGCTCATTCAGCCTTGAAGGCATTCTCATTTGGTTCTGACTCCACATCTCACCATGAGAATCATTTGGCCAATGACAGCTCTTAGCCTGTAGTATGATCTGAAGTCCTGAGTCTCATTTCCTGATGCTGATTGTTGGGCAGTTCCTACTTTTATTCCCTAGCTCCCCTTCTCCAGGAGCTGCTTGGAGAAATTTTTCCTTTGGGCACATATTAAGACCCTTCAGGGTCCCACTTATGGGAAAGGACAGAGACTTCTCATAGGGATAAGGTCTTTTGGGGAGAGCTGGAAGAGAATCAAGGAAACATACACAAGACTGTCTTTCCAAATGTTTAAATAGCTCTAACCAAGAGGGGAGGATTGGAGAAATGTCTGTAAAGTCTGAATTTGGGAGATGGGGCAGAAGATCGTGCCTACCTCAAGAAGGCTTCTCTATCAGTCTAAATCTCCTCAATCTTCTAGGTTTTTCTCATGGAGAAGACTCAATTCAAATAAAGTCAACACACTGTGTGTCACCTCTCGTATCAGCTCTGTACTAGGTGCTGGTGGTAGAATGCAAAGAAAAGCACTCTTTCTTTAATCACACCACACTTCTGCAGAGCATTCTGTGGCAAAGCAAAATTCACTGAAAATAAGTAGGAAGCATTCTTATGCTTGGGCTAGAGTTTGAGAACTCAAGTTGGTTCTGTGAACAGCTGAGGATTTTGTTTCTTAAACAGCTCCTAGAATGGATTTCATTACCAAAAACAAGCACCACCAAACTCTTAGAAAAAAACATAGGCAAAAATCTCTTGGACATAAACATGAGCAACTTCTTCATGAACATATCTCCCCAGGCAAGGGAAACAAAAGCAAAAACGGACAAGTGGTACCATATCAAACTAAAAAGCTTCTGTACAGCAAAGGACACCATCAGTAGAACAAAAAGACATCCTACACTATGGGAGAATACATTCATAAATGACATATCCAATAAGGGGTTAACATCCAAAATATATAAAGAAGATCTCAGGCACTTCAACAAACAAAAAGCAAATAAGCCAATTAAAAAACGGGCAGATGAGCTGAACAGACACTTCTCCAAAGAAGAAATTCAGATGGCCAAACAGGCATATGAAAAGATGCTCCACATGGCTAATCATCAGAGAAATGCAAATTAAATCCACAATGAGATATCACCTCACACCAGTTAGGATGGCCACCATCCAAAATACTAAGAACAACAAATGCTGGTGAGGATGCAGAGAAAGGGGAACCCTCCCACACTGCTGGTGGAAATGTAAGTTGGTTCAACCATTGTGGAAAGCAGTATGGAGGTTTCTCAAAAACTCAAAATAGAAATACCATATTTGACCCAGGAATTCCACTCCTAGGAATTTACCCTAAGAATGCAGGAGCCCAGTTTGAAAAAGACATATGCACCCCTATGTTTATCACAGCACTATTCACAATAGCCAAGAAATGGAAGCAACCTAAGTGTCCATCGGTAGACGAATGGATAAAGAAGATGTGGTACATATACACAATGGAATATTATTCAGCCATAAGAAGAAAACAAATCCTACCATTTGCAACAACATGGATGGAGCTAGAGGGTATTATACTCAGTGAAATAAGCCAACCCGAAAAAGACAAGTATCAGATGATTTCACTCATATGTGGAGTATAAGAACAAAGAAAAAAACTGAAGGAACAAAACAGCAGCAGATTCACAGAACCCAAGAACAGACTAATAGTTACCAAAGGGAAAGGGACTGGGGAAGATGGGAGGGGAGGAAGGGATAAGAGGGAAAAAGGGGCATTATGATAAGCAGACGTAATGTTGGGGGGGTCGCGGGGAGGGCTGTACAACTCAGAGAAGACAAGTAGTGATTCTATAGCATCTCACTATGCTGATGGACAGTGACTGTAATGGGGTTGGTGGGGGGGGGGTACCTGATGAAGGGGTAGTTTAATAACCATAATATTGCACATGTAATTGTAGATTAATGTTACCAAAATAAATTATATATATTAAAAAAAAGAAAGAAAGAAAAAGACATATACACCCCTCTATTTATCGCAGCACTATTTACAATAGCCAAGATATGGAAGCAACCTAAGTGTCCACCAGTAGATGAATGGATAAAGAAGATGTGGTACATATACACAATGGAATATTATTCTGCTGTAAGAAGAAAAGAAATCCTACCATTTGCAACAACATGGATCGAGCTAGAGGATATTATGCTCAGTGAAATAAGCCAGGCAGAGAAAGACAAGTATCAAATGATTTCACTCATCTATGGAGTATAAGAACAAAGCAAAAACTGAAGGAACAAAACAGCAGCAGACTCACAGAACCCAAGAATGAACTAACAGTTACCAAAGGGAAAGGGACTGGGGAGGATGGGTGGGAAGGGAGGGGATAAGGGGGAAAAAGAAACATTATGATTAGCACATGTAATGTAGGAGGGGGACATGGGGAAGGCTGTATAGCTCAGAGAAGACAAGTAGTGATTCTATAGCATCTTACTACACTGATGGACAGTGACTGTAATGGGGTATGTGGTGGGGACTTGATAATAGGGGGAGTCTAGTAAACATAATGTTGCTCATGTAATTGTACATTAATACCAAAAACAAAACAAAACAAAAAAACAAGCACCACCAAGCTTTAGTATCTTTGTGGTGGTTGTCATTGCGAGAACCTAAATGAAGGTGGGTTCTACTGACCCAAGCCTAGTAATAACTGTAGCCATGGCAGGTTTAATAGATTTTTCTATTATAAAGTAATACATGATAACATTTTTAAAAGTCACCTTTAGTTTCACTACCTTGAGACAACCTGTTAATGTTCTAGTGTATTTGAGTCTTTTGTGTATACCACAGAAGCAGCACTGGGGGGTTCCTTCTCTGGAAGCTGGTGTTTCTCCTGTCCTCATGGTCACAGGGGTGGGCCTCCAGATACCACGTTGGCTTTACGTGGTCCCACCCTTGCTTGGACCAGGTGGAGCCAATCACAGTCTACCCCAGGATTAGGAGGTGGGACTAAGAGGAGAGGTAAAGCTCAAGACTGTACGTTAGGTAGCAGAGAAAGCCACTGGGCAAGGACATATGAATAAAGCTGATATTCAGAGAGAAGCAAATGCATAAGATAGAGTAAGTCCTCCCTAGGTTTCAGTGTTTGGTTCCAGAACTTGAGCATCTAAGGCTTGAAAACATACCTGCTCTTAGACACTATGAGAAATCCTAGTGTTCTTATAGTAGCATCTCCTTTTTAGCTTAAACTAGCTTGAGTTGTATTTTGTTACTGTAACCAGAGTACCAACTAATACAAATGTGTAGAATATTTAAAGAAAAACACAATGTATCTTATATTCTGTATTTTAAAAAATTAGTGTTAGAGCATAATCAACTCTCCATATTTTTATACAGTTTTTGTAACCATCAGCTTAACAGGTACATAATATCCATAAAGGTGATGATTAATAACTTTTTTTATACTTTATTTTGGTATCATTAATCTACAATTACATGTGCAATATTATGGTTATTAAACTACCCCTTCATCAGGTACCCCCCCCACCAACCCCATTACAGTCACTGTCCATCAGCTTAGTGAGATGCTATAGAATCATTACTGGTCTTCTCTGAGTTGTACAGCCCTCCTTGCGCACCCCCCCAACATTACGTCTGCTAATCGTACTGCCCCTTTTTCCCCCTTGTCCCTCCCTTCCCACCCATCCTCCTCAGTTGCTTTCCCTTTGGTAACTATTACTCCATTCTTGGGTTCTGTAAGTTTGCTGCTGTTTTGTTCCCTCAGTTTTTTTTCTTTGTTCTTATACTCCACATATGAGTGAAATCATCTGATACTTGTCTTTTTCGGGTTGGCTTATTTCACTGAGCATAATACCCTCTAGCTCCATCCATGTTGTTGCAATTGCCTGGATTTGTTTTCTTCTTATGGCTGAATAATATTCCATTGTGTATATGTACCACATCTTCTTTATCCATTCATCTACTGATGGACACTTAGGTTGCTTCCATTTCTTGGCTATTGTGAACAGGGCTGTGATAAACATAGGGGTGCATATGTCTTTTTCAAATTGGGCTGCTGCATTCATAAGGTAAATTCCGAGGAGTGGGATTGCTGAGTCAAATGGTATTTCTATTTTCAGTTTTCTGAGGAACCTCCATACTGCTTTCCACAATGGTTGAACTAATTTGCATTCCCACCAGCAATGTAGACGGTTCCCTTTTCTCCACATCCTCACCAACATTTGTTGTTGTTTGTGTTTTGGATGCTGACCATCCTCACTGGTGTGAGGTGATATCTCATTGTGGTTTTAATCTGCATTTCTCTGATGATTAGCGATGTGGAGCATCTTTTCATGTGCCTGTTGGCCATCTGAATTTCTTCTTTGGAGAAGTGTCTATCCATGTCCTCTGCCCATTTCTTAATTGGATTATTCGCTTTTTGTTTGTTGAGGTGCGTGAGTTGTTTATATATTTTGGATGTCAACCTCTTATCGGATACGTCATATATGAATATATTCTCCCATACTGTAGGATGTCTTTTTGTTCTACTGATGGTGTCCTTTGCTGTACAGAAGTTTTTTAGTTTGATATAGTCCCACTTGTTCATTTTTGCTTTTGATTCCCTTGCTCAGGGAGATATGTTCATGAAGAAGTCACTCATGTTTATGTCCAAGAGATTTTTGCCTATGTTTCTTTCTAAGAGTTTTATGGTTTCATAAATTCAGGTCTTTCATCCATTTTGAGTTTACTTTTGTGTATGGGGTTAGACAGCAGTCCAGTTTCATTCTCTTAAATGTAGCTGTCCAGTTTTGCCAACACCAGCTGCTGAAGAGGCCATCTCCCTATTGTATATCCAAGGCTCCTTTATCATATATTAATTGACTGTATATGTTTGGGTTAATGTTTGGATTTCTATTCTGTTCCACTGGTCTGTGGGTCTGTTTTTGTGCCAATACCAAACTGTCTTGATTACTGTGGCTTTGTAGTAGAGCTTGAAGTCAGGGAGCGTAATTCCCCCTGTTTTATTCCTCCTTCTCAGGATTGCTTTGGCTATTCGGGGTCTTTTGTGGTTCCATATGAATTTTAGAATTATTTGTTCCAGTTCATTGAAGAAAGCTGTTGGTAGTTTGATAGGGATTGCATTGAATCTGTAGATTGCTTTAGGTAGTATAGCCATTTTGACAATATTTATTCTTCCTAGCCAAGAGCATGGGATGAATTTCCATTTGTTAGTGTCCTCTTTAATTTCTCTTAGGAGTGTCTTGTAGATTTCAGGGTATAACGCTTTCACTTCCTTCATTAGGTTTATTGCTAGGTATTTTATCCTTTTTGATGCAATTGTGAATGGAATTGTTTTTCTGATTTCTCTTTCTGTTAGTTCATCGTTAGTGTATAGGAAAGCAACAGATTTCTCTGTGTTAATTTTGTATCCTGCAACTTTGCTGAATTCGGATATAAGTCCTAGTAGTTTTGGAGTGGAGTCTTTAGGGTTTTTATGTACATTATCATGTCGTCTGCAAATAGTGGCAATTTGACTTCTTCTTTACCAATCTGGATGCCTTGTATTTCTTTGTTTTTTCTGATTGCTGTGGCTAGGACCTTCAGTACTATGTTGAATAACAGTGGAGAGAGTGGGCATCCCTGTCTTGTTCCCGATCTTAGATGAAAAGCTTTCAGCTTCTCGCTGTTAAGTATGATGTTAGCTGTGGGTTTGTCATATATGGCCTTTATTATGTTGAGGTACTTGCCCTCTACACCCATTTTGTTGAGAGTTTTAATCATGAATGGATGCTGAATTTTGTCAAATCCTTTTTCAGTATCTATGGAGATGATCATGTGGTTTTTGTTCTTCTTTTTGTTGATGTGGTGGATGATGTTGATGGATTTTCGAATGTTGTACCATCCTTGCATCCCTGGGATGAATCCCACTTGATCATGGTGTATGATCCTCTTGATATATTTTTGAATTCGATTTGCTAATATTTTGTTGAGTATTTTTGCATCTATGTTCATCAGGGATATTGGTCTGTAATTTTGTTTTTTGGTGAGGTCTTTGCCCGCTTTTGGTATTAGAGTGATGCTGGCTTCATAGAATGAGTTTGGAAGTATTCCCTCCTCTTCTATTTTTTGGAAAACTCTAAGGAGAATGGGTGTTATTTCTTCTCTATATGTCTGGTAGAATTCAGAGTTGAATCCATCAGGTCCAGGGGTTTTGTTCTTGGGTAGTTTTTTGATTACCGATTCAATTTCGTTGCTGGTGATTGGTCTGTTTAGTTTTTCTGTTTCTTGCTTGGTCAGTCTTGGGAGGTTGTATTTTTCTAAGAAGTTGTCCATTTCTTCTATGTTTTCCAGCTTGTTAGCATATAGATTCCCATAATATTCTCTTATAATTCTTTATATTTCTGTGGGGTCCGTCGTAATTTTTCCTTTCTCATTTCTGATTGTGTTTATGTGTGTAGATTCTCTTTTTCTCTTACAGAGCCTGGCTAGGGGTTTATCTATTTTGTTTATTTTTTCAAACAACCAGCTCTTGGTTTCATTGATTTTTTCTATTGTTTTATTCTTCTCAATTTTATTTCTTTCTTCTCTAATCTTTATTATGTCCCTCCTTCTGGTGACTTTGGGCCTCATTTGTTCTTCTTTTTCCAATTTCAGTAACTGTGTCTTTAGACTATTCACTTGGGAATATTCTTCCTTCTTTAAATAGGCCTGGATTGCAATATACTTTCCTCTTAGAACTGCCTTTGCTGTGTCCCACAGAAGTTGTGGCTTTGTGTTGTTGTTGTCATTAGTCTCCATATATTTTTTGATTTCTGTTTTGATTTGGTCGTTAACCCATTGATTAATTAGGAGAATGTTGTTAAGTCTCCATGTATTTGTGAGCCTTTCTGATTTCTTTCTAAAATTTATTTCTAGTTTTATACCTTTGTGATCTGAGAAGTTGGTTCATAGAATTTCAATCTTTTTTAATTTACTGAGGTTCTTTTTTTGGCCTAGTATGTGGTCTATTCTGGAAAATGTTCCAAGTGCACTTGAGAAGAATGTGTATCCTGTTACTTTTGGGTACAGAGTTCAGTAGATGTCTGTTAGGTCCATCTGTTCTAGTGTGTTGTTCAGTGCCTCTGTGTCTTTACTTATTTTCTGTGTGGTTGATCTGTCCTCTGGAGTGAGTGGTGTGTTGAAGTCTCCTAAGATGAATGCATTGCTGTCTATTTCCTCCTTTAATTCTGTTAGTATTTGTTTCACATATGCTGGCGCTCCTGTGTTGGGTGCATATATATTTATAATGGTTATATCTTCTTGTTGGACTGACCCCTTTATCATTATGTAATGTCCTTCTTTATCTCTTGCTACTTTCTTCGTTTTGAAGTCTATTTTGTCTGATACAAGTACTGCAACACCTGCTTTTTTCTCTTTGTTGTTTGCATGAAATATCTTTTTCCATCCCTTCACTTTTAGTCTGTGTATATCTTTGGGTTTGAGGTGAGTCCTTTGTAAGCAGCATATAGATGGGTCTTGCTTTTTTATCCATTCTGTTACTCTGTGTCTTTTGATTGGTGCATTCAGTCCATTTACATTCAGGGTGATTATCGATAGATATGTATTTATTGCCATTGCTGGCTTTAGATTCATGGTTACCAAAGGTTCAAGGGTTGCTTCTTTACTATCTAACAATCTAACTTAACTTTCCTGTTAAGTTATTGTAAACACTGTCTGATGTTTCTTTATTTGTCTCCCTTCTTATTCTTCCTCTTCCATTCTTTCTATACTAGGTGTTTTATTCTTTGCCTTTGGTTAGTATTTGGATGGTCTGCTTTCTTTGCTATGATTTTATTTTTTCTGGTGACATCTTTTTAGCCTTAGGGGTGCTTCCCTCTAGATCAGTACGTTTAAGATATTCTGTAGTGTTGGCTTATGAGAGGCAAACTCTCTCAACTTTCGTTTGTCTGGAAATTGTTTAATCCCTCCATCATATTTAAAGGATAATCGTGCTGGATACAATATTCTTGGTTCGAGTCCCTCCTGTTTCATTACGTTAAATATATCATACCATTCTCTTCTGGCCTGCAAGGTTTCTGTTGAGAAGACTGATGATAGTCTGATGGGTTTTCCTTTGTAGGTGATCTTTTTTCTCTCTCTAGCTGCCTTTAATACTCTGTCTTTATCTTTGATCTTTGCCATTTTAATTATTATGTGTCTTGGTGTTGTCTTCCTTGGATCCCTTGTGATGGGAGATCTGTGGCTTCCGTGGACTGCGAGACTATTTCCTTCCCCAGTGTGGGAAAGTTTTCAGCAATTATTTCTTCAATGACACTTTCTATCCCTTTTTCTCTCTCTTCTTCCTCTGGTACTCATATAATGTGAATATTGTTCCGTTTGGATTGGTCACACAGTTCTCTTAATATTCTTTCATTCCTAGAAATCCTTTTATCTCTCTCTGCCTCAGCTTCTCTGTACTCCTGTTCTCTGTTTTCTATTCCATTAACAGTCTCTTGCATCTCATCCATTCTGCTGTTAAGCCCGTCGATCGCTTGTCTGATTTCTGTATTGTCTTTCCTCAGTTCCCTCACTTCCTCCCTCAGCTCTTGCACATTTCTCTGTAGGTCCATCAGCATGGTTATGACTTGTATTCTGAATTCTTTTTCAGGAAGACTGTGCATTTCCATCCCTTCAGGCTCCCTCTCTGGGATTGTCTGGTTGATTTTAGTCTGGACCATATTCCTCTGTCTTTTCATGGCTATAGAAGTGGTCGCTGGTAGTTGCCACATATGTCAGCTGGGCTCTTTAAGACATTAAAAAGAGAAGAAAAAAAAAGAAAGAAAGAAAGAGGAAAAAGGAAGAAAAAAAAGAAATAAAAGAAAAAAAAAACAAAAAAAACGCCCACTGGGAGTAGATTCTGTGGGGATGCTGTAGGTGGCACTGTTGCCCCACTATTGCACAGCTGTGGCCACGCCGCTCCGCAGGGCCCTTTATAGCTCTGGCCAGGGCGGGAACGAATGGGAGGCTGCTGATGTCAGCGAAAAGTCTAAGGGCGGCCACACTTTTCCAGTCACTAACTAAGGGGTCCGAAACTGCCCAGGACTCCCAGCCTGCTGGGCTGAGTGTGCCGGGGCGATCCGGCTCCTCCGTTGGTCTCCTGTCTCTTTAAGACCGCTGAAGAAAGCGCACGCTTTTCTTTTTTTTTTTCTTTCCTTCCCAGGAGCCAGCTGCAAGCACCCTGGTGCGTTCCCCGCTCAGATCCTGCCCTCTGTCTCTCCAATCTCCACTACACCGTGCTATGTGTGTCAGCGCTCCCCGCACGGATCACCGGGGCTGGTTATTTCGTGGGGTGTACTTCCACTCCCTCCTGGCTCTGAATCCTCTCCTCCCGCCGGTGCTCTGGGGTGGGTGAGTGCTCGGGTCCCGCCGGGTCGCAGCTCCGTATCTTACCCACCTCTTGGGGTGCTGAGTCCTCTTGGGTGTAGCTGCACGCTGTGCGCTTTCCTGTGCATTCTGGTCTCTCTTTTAGGAATAGTTGTATTTACTGTATTTTTGTAAGTAAGTATAGTGTTGGGAGGAGATTTCTGCCGCCCTGCTCATGCCGCCATCTTCCCGGAAGTCCTAAACTCCAATTCTTTGTATTTCTGTGGGGTCCGTTGTGGTTTTTCCTTTCTCATTTCTGATTCTGTTTATGTGTGTAGATTCTCTTGTTCTCTTAATAAGTCTGGCTAGGGGTTTATCTATTTTGTTTATTTTTTCAAAGAACCAGCTCTTGGTTTCATTGATTTTTTTCTATTGTTTTATTCTTCTCAATTTTATTTACTTCTTCTCTGATCTTTATTATGCCCCTCCTTCTGGTGACTTTGGGCCTCATTTGTTCTTCTTTTTCCAATTTCAGTAATTGTGTCTTTAGACTATTCATTTGGGAATGTTCTTCCTTCTTTAAATAGGCCTGGATTGCAATATGCTTTCCTCTTAGAATTGCCTTTGCTGCGTTCTGTAATAACTTTTTAATTGTTCACTTATTTTGGACATTTAGGTTGTCTGCAATTTTTCACTATTATAAATAATGCTACACTGAAATCCATTTATATATTTGCATTTATGATAATTTCTTAAATAAAGTAATTACTAAGCCAAAAGGTATGACTGTTTTTAAGATACCTGATACATACTGCCAAACTGCTTTCCCAAAGGATCACTCTACTTTATAATGCTTCTAGCCATGATTGAGAGCTATAGCTGGTTCTTAATATTTTATTTTTCACTGTGTGCCAGGGAATTTCATGTCATCACATCTATCTATCATCTTCCAAGAGAGCTCTGCTCCAGTCCTTTTTTACCTGGTTCCCTCTGAGGAATCTTCTTTCAAAAAACAGAATTCCTTCTCAGCATCACCAGCCAGATAAAATACTCTTGACTTGAGGCTACCAATTAAGAACAAAAGGAGGGGAGACTTTTTTACACTGAAGCTTGAGAAGGGCTCTAAATGCTAAATGGAGCACCAGTACTGCCTGGTGGCTCGCCACCATGCTTCAGCTGGTCCTCGGCCTGTGCCAGCATGTCAGCTGTAGGAACTGTGAATAACTGCAGAGCCAGGAGGCAAACCTTGCAGAGTGAGTCTCCCTTGCTTTCAGACTTGGGACTGGGATGGGAAAATTAATCAAAACAGCTCTGGAGTTATCCCAGCAGGAGTGGCAGCTCCTACTCCCTTACCCATTATTTAGTTTTCAACAATAGCTACTCAGAAACAGGGAGAAAAAGGATGGTGAAAAATATGAAGCTAGTGCGAAATGGCAAAGAACTGGATTCATTTTTAAAAAGGGGAGACAAGGGACTAGTGAGTTTTTAAAGAAGATTTAGAATCCTGCTCTGCCTTCTTCATGTTTAGGACTGCTTATCCTAGACTGATGTTCTGCTATTCATTCCCATTCCTACTCACCTATGACCAAACAGCCTTCATTTGGGAGACAAGACACATATCTCAACTCAGGGACACCCACTGTATCAGCTGCAGTTTGGGGGAAGCCTATGCAAAAGGCCTACGGGACTAACCTCATGACCCAGGAGGTAGGAGCCAGAGCCAGAAATTGAGAAACCTTGGTTCCTCCAGGACTGGCTTGGCCTAACCCCTGACCTTCATCCTTTTCCTTGGGCTCATCTCCTGAGCCAGATGTTGAGGAGGCTCCTGCCTTATGTTGGACCATATACAGGCTTGTGACCCAAAAGGTTTTTGAGCCCCCCATCCTGCCACACCCTGCCCACTCCCATTTCACCTGTTTAGAGAAAAACCATCTCACTTAATGGGGAAAGAGGTGAAAGTGTAAATTTAAAAGTAGATCAACAGTGGTTAAAATGGTAAATTTTATGTTTTGTATATTTTACCACAGTGAAGAAATGGGGAAAAAAATGATCAACTGGCAGTGCCTGAGGCAGGAGGAGAAGATGGCATGAGCATGGGCGGTGGAGAGACATGGCTGGCCCATCTCGTTTTTTACTCAGTATCAGCCAACACAGACTTTGGAGATGAGACTTTTCATAGGAGAGGGGAAATGATTCTAAAATCAAGGGAGCTGGAGGGGTTGAGGGCTTCTGGGTTAGGTTTCTGGGAGCTTTACTTAGGCAGGTCCCAGAGGAGGGGAAGAAGGGCAGCAGCTGTTGAGGGCAGACAGAGCTTTAGGGAGGGTGATCCAAAGGATATTTCAGTTTCCCTCCAGGATCTGGATTCCAGCTCCTCCAGGTAAGGAGGGAAGTGCAGAACACGAGGAAAGGTGCTGCTCAAGAATCAACAGAGGGTATTTGGTTAGAGAGTCCTTGAGACTAGTCCCTCAGCCCTGCACATGGCAGGAAGCTGAAGCAGGAGAAATGACATTTGCTCTGAGCCAAATTGACTTGTGGATCCTCATCTAGATCTTGGCCCTAAATCTCACTTGGGGATTTTTGGTAAGCTTCAGTTACTCAAGGGACCGAGCCTGGCCTGCAGTGGTTCATGAATATTTTGGACACCTGATTTCCCAAGAAAGCAAAGTGACAGTCTGGCAGTCTCTGGGATGCCTCCGCAGAGCTGCCATCTCTTATCCCTTTGCTCTGGCCTCGGGAGAGTACAGAGCAACTTGTTCGTAATGCATGATGGACTTATGGAGGGTTGGAATCAAACAGCTTCTCCCTCTTGGGCTTTTTCTGCCCTTGCCCTTCTTCTCCTTTTTAGCCTGTCTAACTCTCTAACCTCCATTATGCCTGGCAAGTACCACTTTCTGCTCACAAAGACAATTTGCAGCACCAAAGCTTAGCTGTCTGGCCAGAGTAGTCTCCTCGTCTTTCCTTTTTGTCATCCCAATAATTAAACATCAGTGAGCTCACGACTTTTTTTTAAAAACCCTGATATTTGCTGAACAACAAGGGGTGGGCAGAAAACAGTGTACTTTGGGGAGGGAAAAACACCAAGACCTGCTTCTTGCCAAGACGACTTTAAGTCTAAAAGTAGGGAGATGACAAGCACACAAATTAGCCTATTTAAGGAGAGAGAGGAGCATGAGACAGAAATGCATGAAGGGTGGTGGAGCACGGAGGAGAGAGTGATGCTGCAGGAGGTTTGTTATCTTCCCTGATGTAGGGGCTCAGGCCTGGGCAGGCACAGCTATTGGGTCACTATGTACTTTGACAAGAAAGAGGGTGTACAGCAACGACAGGTGAGGCTCAGCCCTGGGGCCAGGACTCAGTAGTCTGACTAGTCTTAGTTGCTCTGCTACCAGGCATTCAGCCCACCAATTACCACTGAAATGCACGAACAACTTTTCCACAGAGAAGTCAAGAGGCTCTAGGTGCATGGTTGGGAAGTGTTTTTATTTGGAAGGCAAACAGGAATTCAGTCTTAAGAGTGCTTCAGAGAGAGAGATGGTGACTCTGGTAAAACAAGCTCTTGCTGCCTCCCATCAAACCTAAGGCCTGCAGTCACTCTCACCAAGCCTGATTTGTGCAGCAGGGAGTTCAATGGTAAGGGCTTAGGGCCCAGTACAGGAGTGAAGGAGGTCAGAGAGGGTAAGGAAAGAGTTAACCCCACAAAGGCTTGAAAACCCCCATCTGAGTTTCTGAAGAGAAATCTGTTCCTTAAGTTTTGTGTGTGTATGTGTGAGAGATGTGCCAGTTAGTGATGGAAGAGTAGGGGGACGGGAGAGTCTAGACTAGCACAAGCTCAAGGTAAATCTTCAGCAATAAAGCCAGCCAGTTGCTAGTTATGTATCTCTCCAGGGAAACAATACTCTTCTGCTAAGCTAGATGGTCCTGGGGTCTCTGCTGGAGGGTCTTCCCAGGCTCAGGATGGTAGAGAGCCTTTCCCTGCCCATCCGCCACTTGCTGGCTGGTGCATTGACACTGACTAGCTAACTGAAGGGTCAACCTTCCACAGGAAGGAGCCCTGAAACAAATAACTAACGCCCACTCAGAGCCCCACTGCAGCTCTGCAGTCCACATCTCCGAGGAACACCTCCTTTGCTCTGACTATATTCCCCCACAGCTTCTCCCCACCTGTGCAGCCTTCACCTCTTCTAGACAGCTCTGACACACCTACACAGCCTACAGCCCTCCACACTTGCTGACCTTATCTATAGGACTGTGCTTCTTAAACATTAATGTGCATAAAAATCACCAAGGGGTATTGTTTAAATGCATAATCTGATTCAGTAGGTTTGGAGTAGAGCCTGAATGTCTGCATTTCATACAGGCTTCTAGGTGATACCAATGCTCTTAGTACAAGGACCACATTTTTAATATGGCCTAGTCCTTGCTATACTTCTAGCCCCTCTGCACCCTTACCATCCCCAGACACACCTCAAAGAGCCCTCTGCCTCTGCCTTAACCTGGTTACATTCTCAGTGCTGAGAAAGGACAGTGGTTTGGTGGGGGAGGAGGTAGGAGGGGCTACCTAAGGCTCATGTTTGGGAGGCAGCTCTGCTAAGAGCTCTGGCTGGGCTCAGGCAGGGTGTTTTTCAGACTCCTGACAATGTAGCCCAGGTATGGTTCTTCTGGAATTCATCAAATTATTTAGTTAATATTTTTTGCACATCTGTTGTATGTACAGCTATGGTGCTTATTTTATCTCACTTAATCCTCCTAAAAGACCAAGTAAGGTAAATACCCATTTTAGAACTGAAGAACCAGGCTGTATAAGGTAATATGTTCAAAATCACACCTTGAAGGCGGCAGCACCAGTATTTAAATCTAATTTGCTCATTCCTATGGCCCAGCTCCTTCTCCGAGATGTCAGATAAAGTCATGAGATTAACAACACATCAGAACTTACACAGTCATGGAACTACTGTCTTGTAAAGCAGGCACTTGGAAGGCTGGTACTAGCCTAATCATGTCTCCAGTGCTAGCACACACTTGGAGCCCCTCTTTAGAAAATGGCATGAATACTTTCTGATCACCAATCTCCTGCTCATCAAGTTCTCCACTGGCAGGAAATCTTGGAGTCACTAAAGCAGTCAACATCTCAAGATGGAAAGATAGGGGTGGGGGGTTGGCAAGAAGTATCAAGCAAGAAAAAACACTGAGAACTGAGAATGCTGAACAGAGGAGAGAAGCAAAGGGCAGTATAAGAAAAGGAGATGGAAGAGTTTCAGCCACCAGTTCAGCTCTGGCCCTCCATTTTAAGGGCACTTATATTCTAGGCACTATGCTGGGTACTGCAGATATAAAAATATGATCTCTGCCCATGAAGAGCTCAAAGGCCAGTGAGTAGGCCTAATGAATATGCAGATAATTCTAATAATACACCATGTGCTAGAACAGAGATTTATTTGTATAGATGTTGCATGTACACCAGACAAAAGCATCTATCCCACCCTGAGGAATAAGACTCTCCTGAAGAAAGCTGAGGCATGAAGGATGAATACGAGGTAGAAGTCAACCAGATGAAGAAGGGATTAGAGAACAAAAAAGAGAAGAGAAAGGAAATGAAGGGGAAGATGATGCATATGGTTTTTGTAGCAAGCAAAAGGAATAGCTCACTTTAACTGTAATGCTGAAGGTAGGGGTAAAGTGGCAGGTTAGGAGACTAGAACAGGAAGAAGGCTTATAGTCATGAAGGGCTTTGTAAGTCATATTCAGGGCTTTGGACTTTAACTGGAAATAATGGGGGGGGGCTTGAAGGATTTTAAGTCCATTGTCAGATTTATATATACAGATCATTCTGGTAGCAGTATGGAGAGAATGGGAAAGAATTATTAAACTGGAAGTAAGGAGACCAGCTTAGAGGCATTGCAAGAGGTGATAAAAGCTTCAAAAAGGCAGAGTCAGTGGCATTGGAGAATAAAAACATACCAAGGTCAAGCTGCCAGGGCTTAGTGGCTGAATGGATCTGGGTTTGAGGGAAAAGCCCTAGGCAACGATGACTCCCACATGTCCTCCTGACTCAGGTGACTGAGCGAACTGTGACTCTACCAAGCAAGACAGAGAAACAGAAATAAAGTAAGTTCTAATGATTTGTCTTGTGCAAGTGTGTGTATGTGTATGTCTATAAATATAAAGGGTCAGAAGAAAGAACTTGGGGAAAAACAGCACTGAAGGGGTAGGCAGAAGAGGACGGACAGCTATGGTCAGAGAGGCAGGGGACCAAGGAGAGGCTGGTGTCATGTCTGAGAAGGCTAAGATTTTGAGAAGGATAATGTAAAACAGGGAAGATCCACAACTAGAGTTCTGGAGGGGCTTTTATATGACAGGAGAGACTGATATGGTTGAGGCTGGGGAAAGAGCCAGCAGATAAGGGCAAGCTGTTTGAAGATGCCAAAGAAGAGAACTCAAGACACACTCTTCTCTGGTTTGCTGCCCTTTCAGCAAAAACTGTTTTTCTCTCAACAATTATGGGTCTGATCCTTGGGAGGCTTAGGACTCCCCAGAGAGAAGCCCTCCAATAGAGAAGTTCAGCCTATGATCCAGAGAGCATGGCAGGTCTATTTCTTAGAAAATGTGGGCAAGGGAGTGCTGAGGCAAGGGAGGTTGACCAGAGCATGGCCAACCTCAAAGTAACAGTGAGAAGAGCAGGGAAATGATACAAGGGTCATGCCATTGAAAAATCTCACCTGCGAAAAAGGCCCAGTGTATTCTTTAACTTAATCTATATGCTGTTCGTCCTCTTCTTCCAGCCCCTTAAGTAACTTTGTAACCAGAACAAGAGATAGACCTTCAAATTGTAAATGAACCTATGTGGATAAAGAATGCTGAAATCTGGATCAACACCATCACCTAAATAACCCTGTTCTTAGGACAAAATTTCAGAGGAATTATGAATCACCTGTATACATCATGCCTTATGCTGACCCCAAAGGCCCTATAAAATCCAAAACCCTAAACCCTTGAATGTACCTCCTCTCTGAGGTCGCCTGCACTCCCGTCTGACTGTGTACTGTCTTACATCAAATAACGTTGTTGTTGCATAAACCGATTGCACTTGTTTCTGAACTCTCTTCCATGATAAAGACAAGAACTCTCCAACCTCCATCTCTGGTGGTAAATGTCTTTGTCACTTTGCTATTTCATTCAGCTTTCTAGTCTTAATACAATCCTTTTCTCTCTCCCTTTTTTATTTCAGACCAGTAGGGAAGTAGAAGTTCTCAGGATATACTCTCACTCCATCCAGTGCTCTGTGGCTCCCCCAAATCCTGGGGTGGAAGGGGCTTAGTTCCCATGCTGTGCAGATTCAAGTGGACACTGGATGCCAGGGGATGCCAAAGGACCCTGGCTTTAGGAGTTGGCAAGGGATTTGCTCCATGGCAGACAGGAGTTTAGTGAACTTCCCTTTCCTCCCTCTGTTCTTCCTTGCTCTCTGCTGCCTGCATGCGTGCTAATACTCATTCGCTTCTGCTCATTGTAACGGATTCCTTCCTTAACCACACTCATCTGACCTGGTTGAGAATTCTTTCTCAATCAGAGTCACGAACCCTTCCCTGTCTGGTTTGAGGTTTCACCTAACGCACAGGGAGAGACTTCCCCAGACACAGCCTCAGACAACAGCAAGCAGAGGAGTGCATAGCTCCAAGTTCTGGCTGCAGCACAGTCCCATGACTTATCCTTGGGTCATCCTCGCCAGGCTATGGCACAAAGCAGCAAAGACCCCGGCACCTCTAGTTCTTCAGGCCTAAGGTCTGCACAGACCTAACAGGAATACAGGAATACCCTGTGAATGTAGGACAGACAGAAACAGCCTGCATTGAGATTTTTCTAGAACTCAGAACACCTGCTCCACCAACCACAAACATCCAGCAGAGGCTCAGAACCTGTGTTCCAAATGATCATGATTGTGTGGTGATAATGATTTCTCACTTTTAAGACCTTCAATAATACTTTTCTATAAAACCAAACAAAAGTAAAATTAAGGAGTCACTTGACCTAATTATTAATTTATCTCTCAGGCACAGTAATGCAGCCAGTAAACTGCATGCCTCCGCTGTAAGTTAAGAAATGTGCAGTTAGAGTTAGATTCTAGTTCCATCTCCTGCAGCCAAACACCAGAACCTATGGGTAAGTGAGCAAGCAAGAAAGCCAGGCTTGCATGAGGGTAAAGGACTGGCAACCTCAATGAGGTTGGACTGACTTCTCCCAAAACCTTGACTTTGGGGTTTACTGCATTTTGAAAATATACTGTTTTGGAGACGAAGCATCTATGTTTAGCTAGTTACAAAAATAGCTCTGTGAATGCTGCCAGAGTTGAATGAATGTTTTATGCTATTTGAAGCATTTGAAATAACCCAATAAGTTGAAAAATTTTTGCTGTGAAAGGAATACTTGTTCTGTAGAGCTAGGTCTTAGTTACAATTAGAAAGGAACTCCAAAATTCCTGTTTCCTGGCAGAGGAAAAATGCTTCCTCTTCACTCACTTGACAAGGCCTCACATCTGGGCTTCAAAGAAGTGCAGAAAAACCATTTCCAGGAGTATTTTGGCTTTGATATGGACACTTAATTTCACAGGCAGTAGGAACCTACCTTGTTTATATTGTAGCTTCCACTCTTCCCTCTACTCTCTTCTATCTTCTACTCCAGTGAAAACCTGGGCACTAGATCCTCAGTGACTTTATCCTATGTTTAGGAGAGTAATTTTCAACTTCTTGTTATATCTGGGTGGGACTAAGATGAGCTCTCTCTCTATATATAGAATGATGGTCTACAGAAAGAACTTGAAAATCCTGGATTCTGGTCCACAGTTAACTCGGGGCTGCTTTGGATTCTGAGAGAATTTTTCCACCCACCCCACTCTGGCACAGACCCAGCCAGCTGCAAAGTGTCTGGATTGAGCTGCTTTGACACACTGATGCTATCAGCCTCACAGTGCCTGGGGCATGCAGATAGGAGCAGGGAATGGCGCTGTCTCACTGGACGTCGTAATGTAATTTAGTTTCTGAAATACAAGTATAAAATCTTGAAAGCTGATGCTTTTAAATCTACCTCAGGAGGTGGGGTAGTGTGATGGTGTGGAATTCCCAGCAGAACCACCTAAATAGGGAAATGGCTTCTGTCATGTATTAATAAACAGTTCAAAGCAATGGAAAAACATTCAGAGAAGATCTGTAGGGAAAATAAGTGCCTAGTCCTTCTTGCCTCCTCCCTCCCTCCTCTGAGCTGTGCTGCCAGGTGAGGACCATTCCACTGTGTGAACCCCAAACTGGGGCTAGAAGAGCCTCTCTTGAGCATTCCTGTGAGAGTTCCCTGGCTGGGGGATGAACGGGCACCAGCGTCCCCTTGGGGATAGGGCTGGTATGCCATGGCAGTTTGAATGGGTCTCAACTGGCCCTTTTTGAAAGGAATTATTCAGACTGGGCTAAGAATGGTGGCAAAGAAGCTGTCGCTTGCCTTTCCTTCCATTTCCCCAGCCTCATCTCATGCTACTCTTCCTCCAGCTTTACTACACTCTGCAGCACTGCTCTCTGCTCCTGATGCAACACCAAGATCTTTCCCACCTCATTCTCCCCTTCTGGCTACATCTTACTCATCCTTCAGCTTCAGCTGGCACATCACCTCTTAAAGAAGCTTCAATGAATACCAGGCTAAGTTATATCTCTCTATAATATACTCTTACAGCCTCTCCACACACCCCATACATTTCATGCACTTATCAAATAGTACTTAAATGATTATTTGCATAATTTATTTGTTTAATAATTGCATAATTTATTTGTTCATTAAGGCAGGGACCACGCTTGTTTCTACTGTGTCCTCCCATTGCCTAGCACAGGGAATGATGGGTCAAAATCTGATAACAAACATTGCTTTCTACTTGGTTTGAAACCATAGCAAGGATCTTTCTGTACAGAGAGATGGCAAAAGGTTGGTGTGTGGCCAGCATGTGCCAAGGCCTTGTCTAATGGTGTCCCAGACACATGATGCATTGTATGCTCTCTGTAGGGCCACTTCATCTATGTAAGCCTCTGGTTTGGGGCTGAAAGACTGCCTTACAGGAAGTTATTTTGCAGAACAGCCAAAGTAAGAGTCCTCAAAAACCTCATTTACTCCCTTGCTCACCTGAAGGTTTGGCTTACTTAAAAGCCCACTTAAGGTCCATGGCCAAAGCAGCAGTTCAACTCCAGGTCTTCTCATGGGACAGATCATCAGCTGAGCAGACACAGCTTTCTTTGTGATTCAAGAGCCAGGCTCAGATTTTGCTTGAAGATATACATTCCTACTATCAAATGAATAAGGCCCAACTCTGTCAAGTTTTAGAGAAGTAGGAATTCCCAGCTTGGAATCCCAACCACAAACCCTTTGGAGGGAAATAGGAGTGGGGCTGCTCTGATCCTCTGTCTGATCAAAGTGCTTTCTGACAGCCTGGGGCTTGCAGCCATGTTTACCACACGGTGAACCCCCCAAGGCAGGGGAGCTCTTGGGAGTTCAGACATAAGGGCAAGGAGACAGCAAAGGAAAACACAAGAAACCTGCCTGAATGGTAAACACAACCTCTGGCAGAAGAATAGGGCCTGCGGATTCCAGTTTTGCCTGTGACTGCACTGACTTTTAGAGTCTAGACCGGTCGTTTCATTCTCTGAGCTCCCAGGTCTGTTTTTATTGGCCAGGAGATTCTAGAAAGAGCCTCCAGGGCGAGAGTAAATGAGTTGTCCCAGGTCAATGCCAGATGGTAGCCCTGGGATTAGAATTCATGGGCCCTTCTTTCCAGCCAGCTGCTCCCTCCTCTGAGTCCTGAACTGTTTCTTCTTCTGAACGCTCAGGATTGTATTGAATTTAGTAAGGTTTGTGGTCACATAATCACTGCACCTAATAAAACAATGACTACAGAGCATGCGCTGTTAGGAAGGCAAACATGGGGGCGCCTTTGCCCCTGAGAGAATAGGCCAAGAGCAAGCTCTGTTCTACTTGAACGAAAACCAACACAAACAACTCTCCTAGGATCTGACAGAATCCTGTCTGTTCTTGTTTTGTCTCCAGGCTTCCTTGTGTGTCAAAACCCTGTGCTTAATCCCATAGTAAGGGCCTCTCTGGAAGCTGGAAAACATTGTTTCTATAGGCAGAAGAGCCAGGCTGAGGGACAGTCTGGATCCAGATCCTCTGAGCATCTTTTCACTCATAAATTAGTTATTACATTGTTTATGCTCCCATCTCAAGGTGTGCTATACAGCTATACCTCTTCAGACGGAGTAGGGGCAGCCCTAGTACTTCCAGCCCAAACTTTGCCAGGTCCACTTGTGGCTCAGTGAACACCATTCTTTTCTCCTCCCTGCCAGTCCCATTATGACTGGCTGGTGCTAAGAGAGGGAACCTACAGCTGTTCTCTGGTGGTTTCACTATTTTGTTAGTACCTGTCTCTTTTACCAGGCAGCTCACTGAGGCATGTATGGCCTTTTGGGTTCAAACAGTGCCTTCAGTAAGGCACCCAGAAACCTATTAGAGATGAAGAGAGAAATTGAGGAGAACCTTGTACAAGGCCCAGAGCAAGGCTGCTTGGGAGGGATGGAGCCTGAGTGTTTTTACTCAGCCTCAATCCAGGCAGATTTACCTTCTCTCCTCAATCACCAGCCCAGGAAAAGTGAGAACATAGTAACCTCATTTGTTGGCTTTGATTCATTTAGCCATGGAAGAAGCCTGGAGGTAGAGGAGGAAACTTCAACTAGAAAATCCAATCTCTAGTAGGTGATTATGATTCCTCTGCCCTTCCAGACTCTTCAAACACACCCCTTCTCTAGATGATTTGGGGAATTGGGAAGGAAACCCCTCTACAGTGCTACTCTAACTCTTCTGCCTTGAGGCCATGTGCATGGCCGGAGTGAGTGTGGAAGGCTGTGAGCCTCCAGACACACTAGTTTCACTTTGCTTCTACTTCCTACTCCTGCCCCACCCCCACTCCCACCTTATGTTAATGCTCTTCCCCTAAAAAAGATGTCTCTAAATTATGCATACTCCCACTGCTAGGCTGAAGGTACAGTGACAGCTCATGGAAGGTTCCAGCTTCAGGCCTTGAAACCTGCTCAGTGCTTCTCAGTTTCCCTGGCCCCATCACTCCTACTCCCAGACTGAAGAGGGGGGTTCAGGGGTATTAGAGAGAAAGGTCCTTGTTTCACAAGACTCTTACCTTACTCCTGAGAGTTCTATGGCTCTGAGGTATTAGGGCGTCAGGCCCTAGAGACAGCTCAGGAGATGACATGTGTTGGAAGATTATTTCACCTTCAGAGTGATGGTGACCTCTACAGAAGAGCTCAGTCAGACTAGACATGTGTGAGAGGAGGTAGGGCAGGGTCTGGAGGGGTTTAGGGGGAGTCCCTGGATCCATAGCGCTAATCTTGGAGAGAGAGAAAAGGCTGGGCCGTTTCACAGCTAGAGATGTGTGGGAGGGAAGGTTATTCAAAACTGAAGGAGCAAAGGCCTTAAGGACACAAGGCTTTTCAGACCCAGCCTGGACGGGGGCTCCTCTAGGAGCTATCCATGGTCCTGAACAGCCTCCATCTAAAGACCTTGGAGATTGTCAGTTAATCCTGACCTTAAATGCTGCTGGCTCCTCTCTGCCCATCTCTGATGCCCACTGCCTGCTTGGACCCATGGCCTGAAGTAGCTCCAGCATGACTCCAATTGCTCTCTAGGGCTGCAACCTGGACTTCACACCAGCAGCCTCGTTCCCTGGCCAGATTTTCAATAAGGCATGAGGTTGACAATCTTAGTGTGTGTGGAAAAAATATCTCCCAGTCCCTCTGGAAGTTCAGGACTAACTGGGTCTGGCTCAGGGGCAAGGTGGCCATGGTTGAGGGTGGGGAGAGTTCTCCATGTGGCAAAGCCTCAGACAGCTCAGCTGCTCCTCCCCTCATCTCAGTGGCTCTTGCATACATACGTGCACATACACACACACTCCAGATTCTCCATCCTGTCACTGCAGAGCCTGTACTGCCGCAAAGAAGGTAGAGCTCCCATTGGGCAGAAGACATCTGCTTTGTTTCCATCATGGATATTACAGAAATTTTTCAAAGAGCACCAAAATGTAAAGCTAACTTAAATGAATAAAATATTTCTTTTTCTAAGCAAATAAGCCAATTATAAATTGGGCCAAGGAGCTGAAAAGACACTTCTCCAAAGAAGAAATTCAGATGGCCAATAGGTACATGAAAAGATGCTCCACATCACTAATCATCAGAGAAATGCAAATTAAGACCACAATGAGATATCACCTCACACCAGTTAGGATGGCCAACATCCAAAAGACAAACAACAAATGTTGAAGAGGATACGGAGAAAGGGGAACCCTCCTACACTGCTGGTGAGAATGTAAATTAGTTCAACCATTGTGGAAAGCAGTATGTAGGTTCCTCAAAAAACTCAAAATAGAAATACCATTTGACCCAGGAATCCCACTCCTAGGAATTTACCCTAAGAATGCAGCAGCGCAGTTTGAAAAAGATATATGCACCCCTACGTTTACTGCAGCACTATGTACAATAGCCAAGAAATGGAAGCAACCTAAGTGTCCATCGGTAGATGAATGGATAAAGAAGATGTGGTACATATACACAATGGAATATTATTCAGCCATAAGAAGAAAACAAATCCCACCATTTGCAACAACATGGATGGAGCTAGAGGGTATTATGCTCAGTGAAATAAGCCAAGCCGAAAAAGACAAGTATCAAATGATTTCACTCATATGTGGAGTATAAGAACAAAGAAAAAAAACTGAAGGAACAAAACAGCAGCAGACTCACAGAACCCAAGAATGGACTAACAGTTACCAAAGGAAAGAGACTGGGGAGGATGGATGGGAAGGGAGGGACAAGGGGGAAAAAGGGGCATTATGATTAGCACACATAATGTAGCGGTGGGGTTGGGGGGGAGGCAGTATTTACAGAGGAGACAAGTAATGATTCTATAGCATCTTACTACGCTGATGGACAGTGACTGTAATGGGGTATGTAGGGGGGCCTTGATAATAGGGGGTCTAGTAACCATAACGTTGTTTAAGTAATTGTACATTAACGATAACAAAATAAAAAATAAAAATAATAAATAAATAAATATATAAATATTTCTTTTTCTGAATTCAAGAGGAATACATAGTCACTATAAAAAGCCCAGATAACACAAAAGAAAGAAAATCATCCTGAATCTTACCATCCAGAGATATATTCCATGTTAACTTTCTAGCACACAGCCTGGGGTCACAAGTGCTGGTAAAAGGCAGCATAAGGTAGTGGTTAAAAGCATGAGTTTTGGAGTAAGCCCTACCTCTGCCATTTATTTATCTGTGTGATCTTGATCAAATTTCTAACCTCTCTGGGTCTATTTTTCATCTTTAACATGAGGAAAATAGTAGCATCTGCCTCATAGTGTTTTGGGAAGAATTAAATGGGATAAAACATATAAAGTGCTTACCACAGTCCCTGACACATGGTAAGCAGTCAATAAAGGGTAGCTTTTATTACATACACATACACCTCCATAGAAACCATTCTGTAATACTGTTTTGATGCCTAATTCTAAAACACAGATTATTCTCCATCTCAGATAAAAGCTGAAGAAAGGGGAATAAGTTCAACTTAACTTCATTTCCTGTCTGGTCTAACTTTCTAGGCCACAGTGGTGATAAGCTGGAACTTGAGAACTAGAATGACATCCTAGCTCAGGAAGGATAAAACAGTCTTTGATCCAAGATTTTAGCCTGAGTTCCTCAGCGTTTAGCCTGAGTTCCTGAGCCAGGAGATGGCAGGGACTCCCTTTTGGTCAAGGTTCTCTCCTCTTCTTGAAGTTTGGGTCCCAGACCTTCTGGGCCACTTGCTCTGGCCAGCACTTTCTGCCTCTCTGAGCAGTAGTGCCCCACTCTCCTCCAAGGTCTCCTCCCCCTTGGCAACCACATAAGCCCACTAGCCTGGCTTGGGCAAGCCTGCTTCCTCACTGAGTCCTAGCCATTTGATTCCTATGTCTACCTCTCCCACCTCTTCATAGCTGCTCTCCTAACACTGTTCTCTTTGAGACTGGCACTGATCGAATAGTTAAAATTCAATGGTCTTTTCTCAGGTGATCTTCCACCACCTTTTGGTATCATTGGACAGTACTGACTAGATCTTTCTAGAAATTCTGTTTTCCCTTGGTTTTTATGAAAACATCCTATCAACCCTAACTGTTTTAGCCATCCTTCCTACTGTTCCTCCTCTCTCTAGACACAGATCCTCTTCTCAGTGTGGTCACTGACTCCACATGTTCTCTCCTGGCATCTGGGAATATAATATATTACAAACTTATTATTTCAAGTAATCTGTATCTCCCAAATCTATATCTCTAGCTCTGACCTCTCTCTTAAGCCCCACACCCACATTTCCAACTTCTTCACTAATATCATATCATACCACTCTCCCAGCCTAGGTCTTCCTTTTAACTACCCTTATCTTGTTAAAGGCATAATCACTTTCCCAGTTCAATAAACTAAAAAAGAGAGTCATTAAAAACTTTCATATTTATAGAAGAGTTACAAAGACAGTGCAGAACCCTTGTATACCCTTCACTCAGCTTCCCTTAATGTTAGCATCTTACATAACCATGGTCCATTGATCAAATCTACATTGATCAAATCAGTACTACTCACTAAACTACAGACTTCATGCAAATTGCTCCAGTTTTTCCATTAACATCCCTTTTTCCATTCCAGGATCCATACTGCATTTCATTGACATGTCTCCATGGTTTCCTTAGTTTCTCAGTCTTTTTTGACTTTCATGACCTTGACTTTTGAGAGTACTCATCAGATATTTTCTAGAATGTCCCTCCAATTTGGATTTGCCTAATGTTTTCTCATGATTAGACTAAGTTTATGGATTTGGGGGAAGAATACCATACAGGTGATGTGTCCTTAGCATCACAGGATACCAGGGGGTATATGATTTATTGCTGGTGATACTAACTTTTAGTCATTTAAAATGGTGTTTGCCAGGTTTTCCCACTATAAAGGTATTATTTTTCTCTTACTCTGACCATATTTTATTAATGAGAAGCAAGTCACTCAGCCCAGGCCACACTCAAGGGGAGGGAAATTAAGTTCTACTTCCCACAGGGAAGAATGCCAAAGAATTTTTGAACATATGTTGAAAGTAACACAGTAATTAATACACATTTTAGTTGAGATTCTTACAGGGTATGCAAATATCTATTTCTCTTTTTTCACCCATTCATTTTAGCTATCAACAGATCTTGCCAGCAGCAATTGTTACTATGATGTTCTAAAGGTAATTTTTAAATTTTCTTATTTTTCTACAAATAAAACTTTAAAATAAATTGTAATAAACATACTTTTTAATAAAAATTATAATCCTTCTGAAAGGAAGATTTGTCCCTTCTCCCCAGTTTACTTATTTATACAATTATTTATATCAGTATGGATTCATGTATATTTATTTTCTTTGGTGGGTTATAATCCAGTATCATCATTATTTATTTTGGTGCTCAAATTGTTTCCACTTTGGCTATTGGGACCTCTTTCAAGTTGGCTCCTATCTCCTTTTGGCCTGTGTAGGGGGTCATTTCAATCACCTCTTTCCTCTGGCAAGCTAATCATGAACTAAGGGTACCACTTTCTTCAAAATATCTAACATTCTTTTTTTTTTCTTTTAATAGTCTCTCAATGAACATCCTGCTTCAGGTCTTCATCAGCTTATTTCAGGACCACTTCAGTGGTAACTCAGTCATCTCTCCAACTTCTCTCCCCAACTCAACCTATACATTACTCTTAAATTATTCTTCTGGGAATTAAACTCTACTCTGATTACAGTATTCCCTTGCTCAAGACCCTTCAATGGCTCCCATCACTTGAAAACTCCTCAACCTGACATTCAATAGTTTTAACAACATGGCTCAAATATGACAGTCTGGCTGCTTCTCCAGTGGCTCATCTTTCCAAGTCCTTTGTTGTCTTTGTCCCATCTGTCAGCCCTATATGCTGATGGCTTCCTCTTTCTATCTCTAGCCCTGCTACATCATTTTAAACTATTAAAAATTATGTTTATTGGCTTCTGTAACTTACAAAAGTAATACATGCTCAATGAAGAAAATTAGAACAATACAGAAGTGGTTAAAATAAAAAATGAGTCTTGATTTTCCTCTGCCCCCCCTTCCTCAGGTTGGTTTTAAGAATGAAGTAGCCCTTCCAGATTGTTCAGTATCTCTCCTATCTCCCTATTAAGTTGCTACATCATAGCAAACAGGTGTCAAGACATGCTTTGTGACATAAGGGTTTTTAATGCAAGTCAGAAAAGTTTAAATGCAGAATATAGATCTTTATGTCTGCATTGCGATTTACGCTTTCAAAGCTTTTTCCTTGTTACTACCTCATTAAGTCTCTGACAATCCTAAAAGACAGAAATAGTAACTATTTTTAAAATTAAGACTTTTTTCAAAAGAGCAGTTTTAAGTTCACAGCAAAACTGAGGTGAAGGTACAGAGATTTCCCATGTAACCCCTGCCCCATACATGCACAGCCTCCCCAACTATCCTACACCATAGGTACAACCAATGACCCTACAGTAAACACATCATAATCACCCAAAATCCACAGTTTGCAAAATGGTTCACTCCTGGTATCATACAATCTATGGGTTTGGACAAATGTAAATAACATGTATCCATCATTAGGGTATGATATGTTCACTGCCCTAAAAAACCTATTATTTATCCCAATGTTACAGAGGAAAAAGCTGAAACTTTATAATGATGAACAGCTTCCCTGAAGCCCCCTAGCCAGGGTAAGGTGCCACGTTTCCTGACCCCTTTCCTACTTTACCTCATAAAAAGTCCATAGGAAAACCACAATGAACAGTGACACTAATGAGAGAGGCCAGAAAGCCAAAGAGAACAACTAAGAATGTGGACATGGCAGTGATCAATGATCATGGCTTTACCTTGGGGAATGTGAGAATAATTTAGTTCCTTGCTTCTCTTTTATGGTGAAGCTGAAACTACAGGAGACCTCGAAAGAGGAAATAAGAGACAGGAACATATTTGATCAGTGTGATAGATTCCTATTTCCAAAGTAATGCCCTGCCTCCCAAAAGCTACAAGGCTCTGCAGAAATTGAGAAGGAAGTGAAAAGAATTGAGCCAAGTGTGGCCAATCAAAGCTGGGGGTGCCCAGCAGGAACAAGATTGACCAGACAGGTGGCACACAGGTATCTGGCAGCTTTTCCATTGCCAATGCATTTTACCAACTTGTTGATGTGAATACCTGATTGAAAAATACAGGAATTTTGAGAAAAAAAATTCTGTCTCCTGGAATAGGCATGATTTTTGGCTATTTGTTTCCTGAAATGGAAAAAAAATGACTAGAGAAAAAGTAATATTGGTTTCTTATAACAATTTCAAATACACAGAGGTGAACAAACTCAAATACATTTAAGAATGTGAAAATTCTCCTGTAAGTCAGAACTGTTACCAGTTTATTCTTCATTTTCAGACCTTTAAAACATGTAATCATAAATACAAATTTAAATGTAGATGAATCAGATCATCCATATCCCAGATGTATGTAAAAATGGTAACTTTATTGCTACATACATTTTATCACAATAAAAAAAATCTTGAACATATTTTTCTGTCAATCCATATTAGATCTTACTTCCTCCTTTAAGTCTGCTTCTATGTATGCTGCAGGACTGATGTACCATGATTTACTAAGTCAGTCTGCTGTGATATAGATTCATGAAAATTGTTTGCTTTGTTTTTTCCCCTCTCTCAGTATTATAATGCTGTAGCTATCATAAAATTATGTACATATTTATTTATAACTATTATATCTTATTTTAAAACTCTTTATACACTTATCTATTTTTTAGTTCAATAAATTCCTAGAAGTGGAACTGCTGAAAGGGTCAATGGTCCCATACACATTATGTTGCCAGTTGTCTTTCCAGAGAAGTTGTGACAATGTATACTCTCACCAACAACTCAGATTTTGAAGTCAGAAAGACCTGGATTAGTTCTAAGACCAGATGGTTGTATGAACTTGACAAGTTACCTTTCTTAGCATCCCTTTCCTTTCCAGTGGTGTAATACTTCTTACTTCACAGGGTCAGCGTTAGAATTAAATAAAATAATGTATGTAAAATGCTTTATAGCATGCCTGACATACATAACAAATGGTAGCTGTTTTTCATTTTATGTTGCTCTCTCTTCATTTTCTTTGTTTCCATCTAGTCTATTCATTCATCAAAGTACTCAATCAGTCCCAATTTCCCTTCCACAGAAAAAAAGCTTGGGATACTGATTAACTTGAGCTTTTCTAATCAACAGCAAGAGATATTGCCCCCTTACTGAGTCTGGGTTTCCCAGGAAAGCCTTGAAGCCAATTTCCAGAGCTCTATCTTTAGTGACCAAATCACAGAAACAATAAACTCTCTCCTTCTCAGTGATTATTCTTAGGATTTAATCAGGCCATGATTACTCCCCAGGACACTGCTGATCAGGCCATTTCAACAGCTGGCCCTTTTGCTCTTTAAAAACAGGACATTGCATTAAGCCCTGGAAACTACAAAGGGCCCATGTAAAACAGATGGGAGACAGACCCTGAGATACATGCACCCTGGGACATTGGGGAATCCAGGTCGAATTCCCTAACCTGTGTTCTTCCATAGTCTTGTCCAAAAGTAGGAGGGTTGGAACTGGATCATGGGTTCTAAGGGCTATAAGTTCCAGGAAGTACTGAGTTAGGGCTGAAATTAACCAGTGTCCATAGACAAAAAATGCCCAGTGACAACTCTCTAAACTGCCAAAAGGGGGCACTGTAGTGCTATGGTTAAGATCCTGGGTTTTGACGCCACACACCTGGGCTTGAATCAAGGCTTTGTCACTTATTAGCTTTGTGTTCTTGGGTCTCTTACCTTCTCCGTAAATTAAGGGTATACAGTCTCCATATTGTTGAAAGGATTAAATAGGAGGTGTATCCAGTAGCAGGCATAGTAAGTGCTCGTAAACACGAGGACATACAAATGTAGAATGTATGGTTGAATATGAAGTCAGATATGACATGGGGTTATCAAGTAAAGAAGACAAGAAGGTTGAATTCATTCAGTTCATTCAATCGATATCT